>LQNS02278161.1:9277096-9288577 GCA_001587735.2 Parhyale hawaiensis
TCCTATCCAAATGTTGCAGCCCTGAAAGATGCCCTTCAGACTTCTTGGGCCGCGTTAGGTGACAAAGTAGTGCGGGATTCTTGCCTATCAGTTATTCATCGTCTTAAGCTCCTGGTGAAGGTAAAGGGAAGTCATTTTGAAATATGAATGCTGCAATATGTTCTCTACATATATGTAGAGATCTATTCCAATGTTCATTTACTTATGCGCACTTAAACTATATTAATTAAAAATTTTCTATGGGTAAATCTTTCCTGGACACCCTGTAAAGGCCATGGCAGCCGAGAGGCCTATCGAGTGCCGGTAGGGGTGCTACTGATCGTTGTGAAGGGCGACTAACGTCGGATGGTGAGTAGTGGGGTAGCTAGTGGAAAAATAGTGCATTTGATGATACAAGCATTAAAAAAAATTAGCATAGAGACTTTTTAAGGTATACTAGCCTTACTAGATCTGTCCGACTAGCCACCAAAAAATCCAAGATGGCGGCCAGCTTTTCAACATGGCAGCAAACTTTTCATTTTTATGCCAATTTGAATTAAACTTGGTGCAGATATGTAAAATCGGAAATAAATGCGGGTGAAACTCCTGTACTTTTTGTATTTTCCTCATAGAAAACGAGTTATTCAAAGAAAACGGATAAAAGGGAGTTCTGGGGGAAAACTATTTCCCCCTACTGTTTTTGAGCTACAGAGATGATTTAATTAGGAAACGAGTGACAGCGCACTTTTTGGGAAAAACTTGAATTTTTTTATTTTTCAAAAACTACTTCGAATATTAAAGAAAACCCTAGGCTATGTTGTAGAGAATTAACTTCCGCTTCTTTTGATACAAAATCATCTCTGTAGCTCAGAAACTGTAGGGAGATAGATTTTTCCCCAGAACCCCTTTTGATTCATTTTCTTTGAATAACTCGCTTTCTATGGGGAAAATAGAAAAAATACAGGAGTCTAACCTACATTTATTTTTTATTTTACATATCTCTACCAAGTTTAATCTAAATTGGCACAAAAATGAAAAAAATGGCCGCCATCTTGAAAAAATGACCGCCATCTTGGATTTTTCGGTGACTGGTCGGACAGATCTATTTGGTATACTTTATAAAGTCATCATGCTAATTTTGGTCCCGCCGCACTTGGCGCGGCGGGACAACAGCTAGGTCTTAATAGACAAACAAACCCGACGAAAACATAACCCCTTTGGCGGAGGTAAATATTACACACGGTTTGTCTCTATCTTTCTTTCTGTCTGTCATCAAGATATTGGCAGTATATCGTATCGTTAAATGGTAGAATGGTGGTTCAATTGACAAAAACAGCAGAGAGAAATGTTAAAGTATATTTTATTTGTTAGTCTAAAAGATCATTTTAATATTTATTTAATATTTTTTAATGTTGAAGAAATATATTTAAGTTGTTAGTCAAAAACATCATTTTAATACTTGGAATAACATTAACTTAATTTTTTGAACATTAAATCAATATTAGGAGATAATGGTGATGAGTAACATCGTTATTCATAATAAGACTATATTTGTGTTGTTTCTTTATAATGCAACATTAGAATTTTATTGTAGTATTATTGTATGGTCTTTATTATATATTGTGCTTTTATTGTAAAGGTTTCAATATTATTATAATTATGTGTATATGATAGCTACCTGAGTACTTGACTTACCTGTAGAGAGACCAAAATGTTCAAGGTCGTTTTCAGTTGTGTACGCTCTTGTATGGCAAGCTTATCAGCCGCTGAGAAAGAATAATAAATTATAATTCAGGGATGGGTCAGGTGTCATTTTTTTGGGCATATCTTTAAGCGGAATTTACACTTCTGACATCCGCGGATGCGATTGCAGATGTTACCATCACAGTATCCGCCGATGCATATGCGGATGTTGAAGAAAAGGTGTGGATGTCCGCGGATGCAGATGCGGATGTTGAAGAAAAGGTGCAAATGTCCGCAGATATGGATATTCGTCAAATCTCAAATACACACACACACACACACACACCCTCTCATGACGGCAGTTTGTACAACACTAAGGAAAATACTTTGATGGTGCTTTGTTGACAGGGTCAGCGCTTGCACTCATTTCATTGCAAACGAGAATCTGTAGTTCTCAGCACTATGGTCGAGTTTAGTGTACAGTGATAAAGCTGCACATCCGCACATCAGCGCATTCTTTGCTGCGGATGTTCTTAAATGCCGAATTGTGGATGCGAGTGTAGCTAAGTTAGTTGAATCATGGATGCGGATGCACATGTTGATATTAAAAAAAAATGTGCAGATGTCCGCGGATGCAGATGCGAATATTCACCCCATCACTATATGATATACACACTATATATACTAGTGGCATAAGTAGTTATAGTATAACATACTAGTAGGATGAGAGTAAATTTATATACAGCGGCGAATGGAAATCCTGCTACACTGCAACGGAGAGCAACACCTCTTTTAAAAAAGACGCCGGTTTCTGGCTCATGTCCGTCTGCGCCTCCTCCATCTATACTTGCTCCAAGTTGTTCACCACTTCGTTAAAAGGAGAAAAATAATCTGAACTTCAAGCACAAATTTGCCAACTGCCTACCTGCAGCTCTAAGCTGATTCAGGACAATACAGGCACAATTTTCATACCTACCCATTTAGGCGAGTAAATACAGGGAGACGAGACGGTTGAAAACGGAGGGCTTGGACTCTCACTAATTCCGGACCAGCTCGTCATATATCTTCGTCCGTGTCTGCAGATCGCAGGTCCGCCATCACCTCGGATCCGCGTTGATAGGATGAGGGTCATCATTTGTTTACTTGATATCCTGCGTAAGGTGAGGGTCATCATTTATTTACTTGATATCCTGGGTAATTGTTTCTTGGCTCTTGATAGTGTGTACTAATTCTTGTTACATACATTGTCTTGCACTGTTGGCTGCAAACATTCTCTTACACTCTTTGAGATGCACATACTTTTTCATATTTCTATGCAACTGTTCCTTCTGTTAATTATAGCAACAATTAAGTTACACTGTTCTTTACGTTTCCTATATAGTATGTAGTAGGTTAATAGCTAACAGGGTAAGACTTGTACCTTAACAACCCCCTCTACTAATATGTTTCAAAATTAGCAAATATGAATAATTTTTTCGTTTGGAAAACCATTCGGATCCATCTTTATGTCTTTATTCTCTGCAATCTGCATTCATGATACATGCCCTGAATATTTCTCTTGTAAAATTTAAATTTAATATATATTACTACCTGATTCTCGAGTGATTGTCAAAAACTTGAAAAACAGACAGACGGAGATCCTACAACAGTGTAGACAACTTTAGTTTATACCTTTATATGGCACTAGCGGCTAACTCGTACCATGGCAACATAGGTATTCTTTCTATTCCTTCATCTTTCTTTCCATTCCAAGGCTGCTGCTCTGTATCGCAGAAAAATGGCGCCGAAGAAGGCACTTTACCCAAGTTCCGGAGTCAAATGTTTTAGAGTGGAAGGAGAGAAAATTTTTGAAAGCGGAACAGTCGAATTTTGAAAATGCCTGCGAATTTTTCAGGACTTGTGCCGGAGAAATGGAAACGCGGATCGTTGGGCGATGGCTTTGCCAAATTGGTGGGACGCAGCAGTGAACTCGAATGTCGAACTGAACGCGGAAATTTGCTCGGAACAGCACTTTTTTCGATACTGCCTGTCACATTGGATCTACTTACTTAATTTACTTGAAAATATACCGGACGGCCAGTGAAACCCTGGCTTGAGGATTTAATAAGTCACAAGTACGAGCACCAAAGTGGTAGTCATTTAGGGTTTAATGTTTTCACTCTTATATCTTCACCGAGTCACTCAGAAATATTTTCGTAGGGCTTGTATCAGGGCAATAGCCGTATATGGTCACTTACCCGGTGAAGGGTTAAAACTTATTAATCTCACAATCATATACCGCGTAAGCGATCTGGCGTACTTCATAAACGTTTCAAACAATGCTGCTGTTGATAGAAAAGGACTGTCTTTGGGTCTTAATGAGTCATTTCAATATAAATCACTATAATTAAAAACACGTTGAGCAAAAGTTATTATTGTTTTTATTTCATAACATTCAGTCATCGAACACCTCTTATTTTATGCCTGAGCACGCAACATCTTAGTTCGTCTTCGTACAGTAAGTATGACAGCCATCGATCTCTGGAACTAGTCGCACAACAGCATGAAATATCGAGGGTATAATAGCAGTAATAACGTTGTTGCTGTTATTATGCCCGCCCTTAACAGCATTCTCGGCCGCCCCAGCAATTTTTCCAAGATTTTCGCCTCTGCAGCGGCCAAGACATTTGTTGAGGATTGGGATATTATTTTTTCGGATTTCATGTGTCGAAATAGTCACACCTAGATTTATTCCTTGGCACCATTTTTTATTTTAAGAAAATAAGACTCGGTGTGTCCGCCAACAGTGAGCGCAGCTATCTATAATCCGACTGACTGTAGGCTGTCCGAATCGATTTTCACACCTTAACTGCAAACGGATCGTTTAATCTTTCTCGGCAGGACTGAGTTTTCAGCATCTCACTTGTAATCGCTTTGCAGTTAACACTTAAAACTCAGCCCAAAGTAGCGAAACGCAACTCTGAATTTCACTATTGGAAAAGTGAAAGACATTCAGATTAAATTATCTCGACTGAAGCGGAAGAACCAAACACGCCTGTCCTCCGTATTGTTCATAATAACAAAGGCGTACGCAAACTTTCATAATATAAAAAATAGAGCTACTCTCCGAGGTCGCAGACCTCCACCAAGTAACGAAATACTTAAGTACAGAACGGTAGACAGACACTCGGACTGATGGATCATCACCAATGTATGGTTGTTTGTTTCTCACGACATTATTAACAGTACCTGTACATTTTCTGAAGATCTTATCTTAGCTCTTTGAATTATGTTACTTACAGACAGGCAAACAAACCCCGACCAAAAAGCTATTTGGCGGAGGTAATTATTATCAAATGACAACCATTACCTACAACGCACGCACAACCGCCCGACACCATTGAGTGCAAGAACCAAAAGTTAGAAATGCAAGATCACCTAAAGCTGGGCAGAAGATGCAATCAGTACGTGTGTTAATGTCCGTATATCCACTGCATACAGCCATCTACCGTCCTCTGGCGAGGCTCGGCAAACTACCCACTAGTTTTGATACAGCAATTAGGCACAGAGCTACTTAGGTAAAATTTAGTCCATTAATACATTGAATCATAGTTGCTTGGGAGGACCATACCGGATAACTTTATTCGCGCTAGCCATAATGCGAAGAGAACTTTCTAATTAATGTTTATTGAGCAACTCAACCAAACCGCTTTGGCTTAGGTCTAGAAGATTCAAGTGACAGCACTTTACTGAATGAGAAAAAGTTATTAAATTACTCCTCAGAACCAAGTGGATTAGGCGAAAAATTTCGGTTCTCTTAATTATGTAGTAAGTTCGCCAGTTCTGCGAGCAAAGTGTGTTTACGTCTCATGGCTGGTAACAGAATAACTGGCACGGTGATCAGTATCGTGATCACGTACTTTACTCTCTCGTCGCTTGTATATATACAGTGCTCCATAAAGAGGCAAGCCTGGAAAAGAATAATATTCGATTACAAATGTATGGGGCAACTAAGATGACGACCAACTTTCAAGAAAAAGAAATGAATTTGTTTGATTCTTAACAATTAACATTTAGCAATGACATTAAGAAAAGCTGTCAGTAACGCAAAGATGAAAATTACCCTGGTTCTCGGCATATTATCGTCGCTTCCACCTCACGCCGGAATTCCATGTTTCATTTCTAGGACTGTCGACCCAAAAAAAAATATTTAAAAATATTCAGGTAGTTATAAAAAAGGTCTACTCTCCTTGTCCTAATTCCCAACTCTGAAATATTCTTTATGGCGTTGAATACCTCTACATACACACAGAACTAACTAATTTGTGTATCAAAATGCTTATATTGCACACGTTTAGTAGCGAGGCCCAAATAAGCTAGTTCTTTCACTGAAATATAATACACATGGCTAGATCTCTTAGCGGGCGCTGAAAAAAAAATCTGGTTGAATTATTTGATGACATATTAGATAGAGTTCTCTTTTTTTTTTACTATACGTAATATACGATGAAGTGTCTTTTCTGGCTTTCACACATGAATGTGTAAGTTTACCACATTTTCGTCATGTTAACTCGGAAAGAACCAAAAATTATCGGGTTTTGTAAGGATAATAGGGGTTTTCGGGACAACTTGGCTCATTTGGGGGTTAAGGGGCATAAAAAACATTAATTCATCAACGTCGAACGGCAATTGGTGATGCAGCAATTCAAGAGTCAGCGTTTAGGACCATGATAAGTCCATCACCCGGGCTGCAAAACAAAGAAAGAGGTTCACACATTTAATTGTTAAAACAAAACTAAAGCAGATAGTCTTTTGTAAAACAGTCATTTGCGCTCTAAAACGTGGAAAAATGTAAGGAAAAACACCAATTAACACAGTAACGCTAGCCTAATTAATAATTTTCAAAGGGACTGCCCACTGACAGTTAGAGAAGCTAAATTTTTCCGTATGAATGAGTCCGTATCGATCCCAATTAAATGCCAATATTCGTAAGAATAGCAGTATAATATCAGCATACGGTCAGCATAACCTTACATTTAGGCTCTCGCCTGACCCTCTAACTTATGAATTACCCTCGACGTGAAAATCGGACGTTGTAATAGAATCCCGAGGGAAAGTTTTGCTGGGGCGACCTGTTTTGCTGACGATGTTGACGAGCTGCAGCTGATGGCCAACTTATTTGCTCTGCAGTTTTATCTCCGCACGGCTGCTGACGACAGCAGCTGTGCTGGAACGAAGTGCGTGCTCTAGAAAACATTGGAAAGATTTAACCTCTTATGCGAAAGTAAAGGGCGTTCACTATGCGATTGGGCTCTAACTTTATGGAGTAAACCATGCAAAGAGAACGTGACTCTTGCATTGTTTTAAATACGCGATGCGTACCGACAGGGAGACAGATAACAACTGTTTTTAGAAAACAGGAATGAGTTGAAATAGAAACATATATAAATCATTTGGCTCTCAACTGAGTGCTAGTATTGTAAAATTATTCCAGTGAAAATTGTTTTATATATTCTGATTTACGTTCACTCGTGTATTTAGTGTTCCTAACATTTCTACCCCTTTGCATCTTTTAGTAGTTTTGTGTACCTTTATACCGTCCTGTAGCACCTGTGCTATGTCTCATTTAGCCCTTAACCTGTTTCAGTGCCGCCGCCTTTTTCACTGCTCGTCTTTCTTATAATAAAGTTGAAACTTCAAGAGCATTTATTCTACAAGCACGTATGTATACGATCGCATCCAGCCACTGTTCGCTGTACCACAGTTTACCAGTTCTCCGCGTTTAACACCGTTACAATTTAGCAGGAACAACAGACTTTTTCATGAGCATTTCCTCAAGGAAGGGTAAGAAAGCAAAGGCTCCCCAGTTGTGCTGTTTCAAAAAATTGTCTTTAAACTTACAAACGAAAATGAAGAGTAGGCTACAGAAAAACAAACATGTAGCAGAACAAGTGAAACGAATCACTTAGCTTACGGTTCTATCTCACAAAAACTTCAAATGCCTCTATTGATAAACCACAGCCTTAATTGTTAATTTGTTTGCTTGTCTGTCCCTCCGTGTAAATGTCAAAAAAACATAATAGAAAGTTCAACTGATGAAAACCGTACCATCTTTTTAAAATCGAAGAAGTGCATGAAGACGACTAAAATACTTACTTCTACGTGGTAATATAGATGCTAGGTAGATTGCACATCCTTCTCATTACGAATACTATATCCTTTTCTGAGTCCTTGATGCCCAGACTCAGTAGATAGATTAAGGAGAACGAAAAATATTCCTGAGAAAAGAACCACGAAGAAGAGCAAAGGAAAGAGAGCTATACTGACGTTATTATCTATGCTGGCGTGATTTGGTGTCTACGCGCGGGCCACTAGTTATTTCATTAACAGCGGGGTTCATGTACCATGTGCGTCACGGACCGATTATTAAAATACCCTATTTTAAGGACAGGATATAGTCTAAACTCATTAAGTTCTGTTCGAATTCTTCTTTGTCGGGTTAAAATAGAGAAAGAAAATGAAGAAATTATATTGTATTCAGTGATAGCGACTAAATTCTTAAATGGTCAAGAAAAATAAAACAATAATTGTGATAGTATTACGTGCGCTCTACATTTAAAATCAAGAAAGCATTTATAGTAAGATATTAAATTTTCAAACTTTTTACTGCATATATATACCTTGAAAAATGTATTTTCGCTAAAGAAAATAAAGTTACCTTTCATTGAAAAAACACAACATTTACATAACTATTAGGTCCCTCTAAAGTAAGTAATAGTGTTGTCAGTATGTGTTCACTAAAGGAAGTCAAGGGTGCATATGTACCTACCTATATCGCATACCTGGATAAAAAAAAATTGAATACAAATTAAAGGGAGCTCAATACAAATATGACATTTGCCAAGGGCTGCCAGTATTGCTTTCAAGAGTGAGAAATAAATCTAATGACAAACAAACTCATTCGAAAACCGAACGGACAATACAAATGCGGAAAATACAATTAAGTGCTATTCACACGTCAAATAATTCGAATAATTTATTAGCGACAGGGTGTCTAATTATTGCCGATTAGTACTTTTCAATTTTCTTTATTTTTCCTAAGCTTGTCTAGGGAAATGCGTAGATATCCCGTCTACATGTCGAATGCAGAAGGCGACAGAGAAGGAAAAGGGCGGATCACAGCTACTACGGAACTACGATAGCAAAACTCGTATACCTAGGCAGCAATACTACGCTGCATGTGAACATCTGGTTAGGAAATTATTCACATTACCTCTTGCCTGGTAAGTGCATTGTTTACAAATGAGTTGTGTTCAGTTTATTGCTGGTTTGGCTCCACTGTACAGCCCTGTTTTACTTTAACTTGATTCGCACTCAATAAATTCAAATACTTATTGCTCTCATACCTTTCTGCTGTTGACAATATACCTTCAAATCAAATTCTTTCACCATAAGCATGACCTTTTATGCTGTTATCAAAGCATTAAACTAGGGTAATTATTGCGAAGCACCAAAATGTATAGCTAGCGTAATTGAAGCAAATAATATAAAACTCTCTGTAAAAGCAAATTTTCAATGTCAATTAAAACTTTCCCTAAAAGTACTTAATAATGTAAGCAAATTATAATCACTTGTAAACAATATATAATGTATGTGAATACGAAACGTTTTAAGTAAAACGTTATGGCGCACGCTAGACAAAAAACGACTTGACATTCGGTGTATTCTATGTCAATGCCAAGCATTAATGACTTAAAACGTTAAAATGCTATGCATTAATGTCAACTAAATTACTTGATATATATATATATACATATATATATATATATATATATATATATATATATATATATATAGGACGGCAATCACTAATGAATTAAGACCTTATGGAGCACGTTCGATTAGGCACCGAAATTATGCCTTCAACGCTTAACTTATCCGAAACTCCAGGCAGAGCTACGGCTGTGTCACTTTATAACGTGTTACAAGCGTTAGAAGCAACGCGATAACGTTGAGCCTGCTCAAAAGTTCATTTAACGGAACAAGACTGAGTTCTGAAAGCCCCAATTAAGGAGAACAGGTAGAGGGTCAGNCAACGGGTCGAAGCCCCAATTAAGGAGAACAGGTAGAGGGTCAGTACCTGAAACTCAATTCAACGGGTCGAAGCCCCAATTAAGGAGAACAGGTAGAGGGTCAGTACCTGAAACTCAATTCAGCGGGTCGCAGCCAGCGCACCAACCTGAAATTTCGAACTAGTCAAGCCTCGAAAGCTTAATTTTGGAGTCCAGTCGTACATGCTCATAGTGTAGAAAAGTGAACCATTAATCGATTTTCATATTTTTGCTTTAATTTATACAGCTATCAACTTCCCAGCTACTCAGGGAATGGAGGGAGACATCCGCAGGGAGGAATAATTTAAAGCGCCTTAATTATTAAACACGGCAGATAATTGGAACATCGTCCAAGTAAATTGCTGCTCCAAATTGCAGGCTCTCTCCAGTCCGCAATTTTCTCGTCGCTCCTCCGCGCTTTAGTTGAGGGAGAAAAATTACCGCCGTCTCTTGCAATCACAGCCTCGCTGGGCCGCCGCTGGCGACCGGCGGGCGCAATTTTAAGGCGAAGTCGAGGAAATAAATTGCTAGCCAGCGTCAGTCGATCTACAGTTGACTTGCTACAGTCTATGGCTTCAGAAATGCTTTGGGATACATTTAACACAGCATTGTTTGGCCATATTAAGGGCGTGTTCGATTGGGACATAAATTTAACGTGGTTAGCTTAAATCGAGCGGAAAGTCAATTCAGGCCGTTCTTTTCGCCACTTTAACTCGAGTTTAAGGCCTAAGCGAACAGGCTTGGGCTGACAACTCAAGTGTGCGCCGTAGGAAGTTTGAGTTTTTCAAGCTAATAGACTCTACTTCACCCTAATGTAAACAACAGTGATGACATGGAAACAAACATTTTTCCTTTTAGCGAATTAATATTAAAACAGAAGGAAGAATTTTGGCAATTTTAACCTCTTCAAATAATGATTTTTCAAGAAAATTTTACTTTGTTTTCTGTGATACTATGATGGGAACAAAAGAAAACCTATTTCAAGGTTAACTTAAGTATATCGCACTGAAATATAAAAATTGTACATACCTATTGTGGATTGGGGAAATGATAAAAACATATCAGTCACTAGCGAGGACCAGTGTCGTATTTGTTTACATCAGGAAGCAAAGAATGCAACGGGAGGACTCAATAGGACTGAAATAAAACATAGCTGTGACCGCACGTAGCAAATTTACAACACATCGACGAGTCGAAGTGTCTTAGGTGTGGGACTTCAGACATTCGTACATTGTTTTCTTGAACATATCATCGTATTTTTTCGATTTATTTCATTCAGTCTCCCGCTCAAGACTGGCCAGCTACTTGAGCTGCAAAATATAGAAAAATGTTGTCGCCAAGAATAGAAAGTTCGAGCACTAGGCTGTTACTGTGGTTTCTCTCGCGTTCAGAATTGGCTATAATGGTGCATATATTTGTTGGTAAGGAATATATATATTCTGTGGAGAGTACTGTGAAGTGAATATGAAGTGTAAATAAGGCTTCTATCAAGAAAAAGAAGTTAAATTGGGTCGCCGCAAGGGAACAAATTCGGCGCTAGTGTTGTGAACGTTTCCACCAACATGCACTGCAATTTTCCATAGATAATTGCTAGATTAGTATATAATATCTTCATTTATTTATACGCTAGAGATAAATTTTGCAATTTAAGACGATTTTTCTGTTGAAATTAGGTAAAATACTCCTAGGCTGCTCAGCCATAGATTCATCGATGATGACGTCACTTTTT
>LQNS02278161.1:9290177-9304357 GCA_001587735.2 Parhyale hawaiensis
CAGCTCTAGCTCAGTCCTGCCAATTCCTACGGCGTTAGCAGGGTCGTTAATAGCTAGTTAGAGCGAGACTTACGACGACCGCAAGATTTAACGACATCGTTACGCCCCGATATTTGTTGCACTTCAGCAGCTGCCTACCAGTCCCTCGCATACAACTGAATTAGGCAGGATCCTATGCTGCTCAGCTTTGGTAGGATGCGAAGGCCTTTTAACACTGAATATCAGAACACGCAAAATTAAAAAATATATTGTGCACTCTTCACGTTTTCCTGTGATGAAATCAGCGTATAAAAATTTTATTTTAATGATGCACTTTCCGAAGGTAGGAACCACCGAGGGTAGAAGCCACCGAGGGTAGACTCGAGAGTAGAAGTCTAAGGCCCGCTTCAGACGAAAGTCCTTTCGGTAGGACGTCTGTGTTTTCGCTGCATATGAAAGAAAACTCGGGACATATGACGGTGACTTCGAGAGGCATCGGCCGCAGGACACCGATGCAACAAGTTTCATTTTTGTCGTAGAAACTCAAGTCTTCGGGTTGATCGTATCTCGCGTATTTTTGCAGATATTAAGAGTTTCACGCACAGAAGCACTTCAAAATGTGTAAGAGAATAATTGCTGTGATAACAATCGTATTTTAATTAGTATTTAGAGATTTGGTACTGAAGTATACAGAATTTGAGTCATCGCCTTACAGCTTGTACGGCGATACTTGGCAACTGTCGAGGTCACGTGGTTTCCCGTTCTCTAGGATTGAATATTTATGTTCTCTATACACCGCAATTGCGCCACTGCAATAGTGACTTCAATACACTGTTATCTTTGTTTTGTTTTGTTTTTAATAATAATAATAATACTTTTGATCAGTTTCTTTTTCGAATTTTCGATTTATTTGTGGATAAGTTTCAGGTGCAGCTGAGGCGTTCTTCTCTATCGTGTGAGTGGTCGAGAATTGCAATTCTGAGCTACGACATCAGTCAGGCTATCGTCTGCAGCGGCATTAAGAGAGTAGAAGCTTTTGAAAGAAGAATCAAGGGTAAATGTCTCCGTGGTGAAACTGAAGGGTAAATGCCTCGGAGATGAATGGACTCAAGAAAGGAGTCCGTCGGGGACAGATCCAAGGTAAAAGTCTCCGCGGGTTGACTCAAAGGTAGAAGCCTCTATAGGCAACTTCGAAAGCAACTTCATAGGTAGGTTCACCGGTGAATTTTTCCAATATATCACTCTTTTTAAAATAAGGCAAACGGTAGTCATCAAAAACAGTAGCTACAACACAGAAACTAACTCCTTCGCCTTCGCCACCGTATTGGCCCTCTCCACGGAGATGATCGACTGTATTGACTAACTAAGCAGAGTATCGAGCAAACTCGCTACGCATATCGAGCAGCTGAGCGATCTCTCCCTGCCTAACCTGCCAAACTTTGCGTCGTAACTTGACTGATTACATCGATGCCCCGTAACTTACTTAGGCTGGACACGGTCATTGGCAGGTCTATCGGACACCGCGCTTGTCTTAATGTTAATGTCATGCGGTGCAGCAACTCTTTATTGGCCCAATTTTAATCACAACCTGCTTTAGAGAAGCGAAAGCTAGAATGCATAGTTGACAGTATGGTGTACGTGTGTCCACTCTCCAGGAGCAGAGTCTGTTCTGTAGCATTAGCGCCTGTTGAAATGCAGTCATGGGAGGTTGTGACGTGTTGTGGGCTGTGGGTTTCCGTGAGAACGCCTGTATTTGATACTTTGCATCTGATGTAATACGCTTCCATGGAAAACCTGTGTGTAAAATGAACTGAAGCTTAAGCGGAACTCTAACAGCATTAACAGCAGATTACCCAGTACACGGTGGTGAGAAGAAGTATGATGTATCCATGCATTCAATAGCGTTTTCATTCAAAATTGTGCATGGTCTAATTTCTAAAATTATTGGGATTTCCAGGATAAATCTTTCAATCTTTTACATTATGAGGACCAACGTATTTCATGTAAGACGAGTTTTCAGTAATGTTATTCCTACTACAAAGTGGCATTTAAGTTGGTTTTCAGAATGCCAATTTCTTTGATCTGTATTCGGTTAAAGTATAATCAAATTAGTTTGACACGCGATGGTCACGGTACCACGATTACCATGGTGCGCTTTACTAACGCAACTCCTCTGTTTAAATCATCTTGTGGTATCATTTTTTTAAGTAAAAATACTGTAGTTCCAGGCATCCGGTATGTATTCTTGATTATTATTATCAACTTTGTTCAGCCTTCGTAGCGGCAACTCAGGCGTTCCAACAGAGATGAGTGTGTAGTATTTAAATACCACACAATTTGTCGCGTGGCCTACGTGCGCTACTACGGGCAGGAAACAAGGCGCAAAGCATGGTAGGAGACCCTCGAGTGGTCGGCCTCTTTCACGGCCTTCCCCACGAGAAAGATGAGAGAAATGCCGCGGACTAGGTGCGCTGTCTTGATCGACAGCCCACCTCGCGCAACAGAAAAGGAAATATAGAACCTACCTAACTTTACAAAACTAACCTCGTCAGCAGGAAGTGCGGCCAAATGCAACATCTCCTGCGGAAAAGGTACTCGGGTTTGCCCCTAGGGTCGTATACGGCCCATAAATATTATGACAGGGATATGTATTCTTGATTCACGAATACAAATATTCAACACCTGGCACTATCGATTATTTACATAAATGAAACAAACTGCATAAAGTCTTCGGCGAGTTGCATCAAGGACTTGCAGCTTTTACATAAAACCCAGTTCAAGCTTCCCTGCCAGCTTCATCAGTGCCATGTAAAAAGAGGAAGGAAGAAGGGAGATGAGTGCAGTAGTAGTAGTTGTAGTACAAAAAGGAAGACTAACTCAGCAATACTAAGTTGCATCACACTGAATTTTCAAGGATTTCTTCGGATTTTCTGCCAGAAGATTTCAAGTTCAATGCGAACTGGGACGACTTTTGTCGGTCTCAAGTGGCGAGCGTGCTAATACTGGCAGGAAATATAAGGCGCAGAGAGGGGATGAATAGAAGACCTACTTAACTCAATTTATAGTCCAGAAGTTTAAGCCTCTGTTTCCGAGCGGAACGAAGTTACAGAGGAAAGAACAAGGGAAAGATGGTATGTCGATAGAAATGGAGAACCCATGTACGAAGGCGTTTCTACACAAGATTAACGCGCATGGATGGGAACAGTAAGTCGGGAAAGAAAAGGAAGAACGGAATCAAGAATGAGCAAGTAGGAATATGAAATCAGGAAGGAAGGAAGGAAAATGGGCACGAAAGACAGACGTCGCGAAGGCCTAGCTAATGGCTAAGGTAACTTACACGAGCCCCCTGGGGTCGCTGAGCGGCACACGCTCCAAACTCGCAGGATTTCGTAGATTCAAAGGATAACCAATGTATTCTGAATTTTACGTCGCACACAACTCGTAGCTCTGTTGTACATAGTAAATATGGTTCTTGTGTTAAATATTGCCCATTTACCCTATTGAGTTCTTTGTTATCGATATTCAAGCTTGAAAACGCTATTACTCAACTTTGAGTTTCGAGTAACTGGGAAAAGTGAGAGGTGTTGAAAATATCTTAGCATAAAGGCTGGCGCAGAGAACAAGAACGTTCGAAAAAACTCATTAAATATGTAAATCTTGCGTCATGTTTCACAGCAATTCTATGACGTAAGTTACATAACATCAATGAGTTGCATTGCTGATTCTCAACATATTAGTTAATATTTTCATTTTGATACTGTTTAGTTTCTCTTTGAACCTATATATTATATAGAGCGAAATTTATCTATATTATATAGGGCGAAAGGCCCTTTAGTATCAACAACGCTGGTCAATTTATCTTCGGCGTAGTATTGCACCGCCGCCGATATTAAAAACGCTTACACAATCATGGCGTTTGTAAATAAATAACTAGTGCGCACCTTGCTATCTGCTTAGAAGTAATAAATATGGATACAATGTTTTCGATAGCTCGAATATCGATAACAAAGAAGTCAATGGGGTAAATGGGCAACATTTAACACAAGAACAATCTTTACTATCAATACTATGAACAAGAGAGCTACGAGTTATGTGCATTATAACATTTGGAACACTTAGGCTATCCTTTGAATCTTCCAAATCCTTCGAGCTTGGATTGTGCGCCTCCATTGCAGGCCCCATAACATACGATGGGTGAACCTAACTAACATAAGCCTATGGCCTATGGGGCTATGGCCCACCCTATGCCCCCTTAGGGGCCTACTTAACTCAACAAACTAGCTTCATCAGCAGGAGCTGCGGCCAGCTGCAACACATCCGGCGGAAAAGCCCTCAGGAGGGATATATTGAGAAACACCAAGAATCAAAGCATAGGAAGAGTAATCTGAGAACAAAGAGAAAGAAAACACAAGGATCACCAGTAGGAGTTCGACGAATAAAAGAAGTGTCATGACATTCGTTCGTAAACATAACTCAGGGACTGTGTTCTAACTGATGCAGTTAATAATGTCTCAGACAAATAACAGAGTTTGGGTACATGAGGCTACATTGATAGCATCTCTCGTAGCCACACTAAAAGCTTTGGCAAATGTTACTTACGTTTGGAAGTCAGTTAAGAGTAGTTTCATATCCATTACAACTTTTAAAAAGTTTTGGCGATTTTTGCTTACACTTTAAAGCCAATAGCTACACACATCAGTTACACGTAGTGAGCAATATGCAACAATTTTCAAGATTGTGGAAATTCTCTGCTATTTTTCTCTGGTTAATCGCAACTTGTGAGTCAAAAGATCACATTATAGAATAGTTTCAGCATCTGTCTCCACCACTAAGGTAATCCAACAGAGGAAAAAATAAGGGACATATAATATGTCGATAGAAACGGGGAACCCGTGCACGAGGGTGTTCCCACACAGGATCACCGCTCATGGGAACAGCAACTCGGGAAGGATCGAAGAACAGAAAAAAGTCAGATGAGTATGAACAGAAGGAAATAAAGTCGGCAGGAAAGACAGATGTCCCAAAGGCCGAACTAATGGCCAAGGTAACCTACCGAGTCCCTCTAGGGGCGCTGCTCTCCATAAGATAGGATAGGCGAACCCAACTAACCAACCCTATGGCCTATCCTAGGCCCTGATGGGTCTCTCCCCCCCCCCTCCCGTGTAGGAAAACAACAAATCACGAAAGAACGCAATGATTCGACTGATAACAAGCAGTGCTTTAAGAAGGACAGAGAAGAAACATTATCCGCAAACGCAATTCATACTTCAAACATCTTTGTCATCTCACATTATAATAATTTAACAAACAAAATACAAATTCTATCAGTAACTGTCTGGTAACTTATGGTATGTACGTAGAAAACACTGGAAAGTACATTATCACAGCTTGAAACTTCATTATATAGTAAATTACTACATTATTTCTCAACTTTTTAAATTATTTAACTATGATTTCTGTTCATAGATTCAAACAAAGAAAAATGTCCTTACTTTTTACATGAATATTCAGAAACAACAAGTAAACTATCAAAACTAACAATGTTGAGTTAATGTTGTAGAGCGCCTGCTGGTTGAATAATAGTTACGGCTAATCAGCAATGAATATTCGAAAGAGAGTCTCACTTTGAAAACAAATACCAACATTGGACGTTACTAGTCAACTTAACAGCACACCTCAACTGGAAAATCCACATGCACTGATTCGTGTCACAGACAGATGTCCGCCAGGCCCCAGAGGAGCACATGGCTGCAGTAGACATGGATGGTCAGAGCTAGACGTATATAGTCCGAGACGCAAGGCTCTTGTGACAATTGCGACCCCTCCAACCTCCAACTGTGTTCATTTTGGTTAGGATCAGTATCCCCGCAACGCAGTATAAACGCAAGAAATGCTGACCTCGTAAGCTAAGCTTTACAATAATTTACCCGTCATGCATGGCGGTGATCCCAGACAGGTACTAAGGCATGGAAGCACATCACTAACGTCCCGTCAGAGATGTCTTGGCAGCTATGTTTTCAGGTACAGACAAACAAAGCTGATCTCTTGATGGCGACTCCCACCATGAACAAATCGAGAGCTAATTTTTTGGATAATTGTTAGTAACACTTCTCTTATAATTGCAGCAAACCGAAGACACGTTGGAGATATTATACAGAGTCTAGCTTTAAACAAATAAAGTATGTGAATGGGCATACTTTATTGAGTTTTCAAATAGATATTGCATTGGATAGAAGAAAAGTCACGGCAACAACTTCTTTTGAAGATATGCTCTTAGTAGGTTTTATATGATTTGCTATCGGTAAAAAAGTTTGATTAACTTGCAAGCACGTTGCAAGAATTGCACCCGATAGGTATTCTCGTATATAAATGGCACAAAATTTAGAAGTATGTACAGAGAGGCTTACCCCTTAAATTAAATTAATTTTTGTATAGCATAGAAATATGTTGAAATTCACCACCAACAGTGTATTTCATCGAGAATTTTCCTGGCTCACACTTCAATAATTTCTCTCCAAATTCATAAAAAAACCTAGTGTTTCATCCGAAATTTTGCTTGGACAACTTTTACGCTTACACTCCAGGTCTATAACAAACGTTGACTTTTATAGCGATTTTTGCTTGGCCACCTTTCAAGGTTTTGATAATAATTCGTAACCAGCCTTGAATTTATCCCAAATTTCCTTGCGTTAACCTTCAAGATTTGGTTTCAAGATAACTGCCAACATCACGCGCGACATCCCATGCAGGGGGACGATGCCGCCGCTCCCTATATGGCCAGCATTTACCTATCCATAATTTCTTTAAATTAGGAGTTAATAGCTTATTTCTTTCAGGGTGACTGAGGGCCTTTGCTGCGGTCAGGCAAGTGGTGTCTAAGCGAATAATTTACACGGAAGTTTCCTTCAGCTCTGGATTCATGACGATGGCTGTGGTGGAGTTCCACGAGGTCTGGCTCCAAGTTTCTTCCAGCTCTTCGTTTTCTGCCGTGGCATCCGAGGCAAGAGAGTCTGTGAGGCTGTGCTCCTGGGCGGCTGCAGCAGCTGTAGACGAGACCATAAACTAAAAATATACCAGACCTTTTTTGCACGATTTTAGCGGCATGATGAAAAATAATACATCGGTTTGAAGATTTCACAATGCAACACCAATAGCAACTCATTGCCCTTTCGTGTGAAAACCTCAATCGTTACTGTCGATGAAAGGTATTTTTTGCATTTAGGGATTAATACGCGGAGACATTCACACACACACACACACAGTCAAATCTGTTAGGTTTGGATTACCTTCTTTTTAGGCTCTTTACTGAGTTATGCAAACCTTCACGCGTAATAATGTTTCACTCTTCTTCTTCAGAAGTCACCGAGTGGTAGCTTGAACCGGGGACATTGATATTCAGAGGCAGCACCGTAGCACTAATGTCCATAGGTATATTATATAGTGCGACAGATGCTGATGCCCGTGCTCGCGACATATCTCTCTCTGAAAATCCACCCAGTTTCCCGTCGGCGGCCGTCCTATAGCATTCATATTTTACGTCACAGTCAACTCGGCTCGAGTCGATGCAGCAAACAAGGGCTATAGGGCGGCCGCCGACGCGTCGCAAAACTGGGTGGAATCTAGGTTGCTGTTGTTAATTATTGCCTCCAAGATGGCGGAGTTTGAACACCACCCTCTCTGACCGCATGGAGGAAATATATAATGATGGCATTTATGACCCTACAGGCAATTATTGCAGGCCCTGGTCCAAGCTACCACCTAAGTGGGGCCGCGCCATAAACGGATCATAGTCCTGAAGGGACCGAAAAGGGGAGGGTATGAGTGAAGTGCAGTGAGCCACGCCGTACGCTCACGACAAGACGCGCCCCTGGACACGCCCGCGCCTCTTCATCCTCCTACGCTCTCCAGCAACCCACCCAGCAGGGCACAAGCCATCGCTCCGGCCCGATGTTGCCGGGCGCGCGGAAAAGCAAGGCACGCCCCGCCCAAAGGCTGTCGCAGACAAAGAAAGGAAGCGCCGACGTACCCCACCGCGCGGACCCGGCACTAGACTGCATCACTTCTTGCTGCATTTGGGGAATTGCGGTCAATGCAGTAAGTTAGGAATCGTTGCAGGTCAAATTTTCGAGGAAAGTGGCCATTAAGCAACAGGTAACGTTTGCTCTAGCCCTTGGGAGGTGAGGCTTGTATATAAATTAAAAGCCCATTGAGTTCTCAGGGCACAAGTGGAATCTATAGGAGAGACGTGTCGCAAGCACGGGCATCAGCGTCTGTCGCACCATATGACTTTGTAATATGGGTATAGTCAGTACTGCACACCATTACCAGCAAGTAAGCTCATACATCCTCCTCCCAGTCTGACAGTCTACTGAGCAACCGCCGCCACGTGTACAAAGGAACAGCTCTCCTTCTGCCTGGGTATTTAATAACCAGAAAATTCTTGCACTTGATGGCATGATCAGCAAACTAAATCAATCAGAAAAGGACCAGACGTTGTAAAATTATCTAAGCCTGAGACAATACGGTCCCAATATAGTATGCGGCATGTCTCATTATGTGATAGGTTAGATTTGTATAGTATACGTTAGTCAAAAATAGGTAAGGATAGGTTTGGTTCAGCTAGAACAGGTGCCTAGCCTAACTGACTGGCAACACCAACTATCCATGAATTTTAACGACGTGTTGCAATCAGACGCCGGTGTTACCTTGACAGTGTCACCCGCGTAGCAGTGAATGCGACGTGCAATCTCAGCGCCCCAACAAAGTGTTGCGGAATTTTCGGCAAGCTTGAACGTATACATTTCTGGCGGAGCCTTATTTCAACTGTATTTTAGGATAAAAAGTCAAGAAAAATACACAAAAGTGCTTCGCATGTTCGAATTCAATCAATACATGGCAGTCATACGTTTTGTAATACTAATCATTGAGTATCATAGTCTAAGTTTGTAAACCAAGGCGGTGTTAACCGCCTCATAACTCTACAATTAAGGAAGGTTGTCGTCTGTGTCACCCAACATGTGTCACAGTGGAATCCGGTGTATCACAGGTGACACCGAAGGCCTGATTGCAACACGCCCCAGGTAGGTCCCATACTACACTGACTACATCTCTTGCAGAAAAGCCTCATCAAATTAGAGATGCCAAAATACGAAAAGTCATAGAATTAAAAGAAAAACGCATGACTCGTTTGGAAAGAATATCAGATGATCCAGTTGTCAGCGGTAGCCTGCACTGTAGAGATAATTCGTTGTTGGTCCATTGGTCCTTCTGTTGGCCACGACGTGCCACCCGACCGGAGGCGGCCAAAGCAAACAGTCCGTTGCACGCACCCGAGGGCGTGCATAACACCACTTGGACTTCGCCCGAAATAGATAAAGTACGTAAGGTGGATAAACTGACAGAAGGTCCCACTCAAAGCAGAGTAAAAGTTTTCCCAGCAAGAAATTGCGCGCTCACCATCACTCAACCACACCACTGATAAATATCGTATTGTAGTCTGCCACCAGATCGCCAATCCTATGGTAAAGCGTCGTCAGAATGACATAGAGGAACCAAGTATTGAGATCACTTCAAAACCGTGCGAGTCGCCGAGTTAACACGAACCGGGGCTTCACCCTCGCCTGTCCGGCCAAACCTCCGAGGTTCAAACGGAAGCTGTGGTTTCGATTCTCTACATTCAGTGCACACTGATGGCGTGGGAGCGGCAATGGTAGACCGAAATGAAAATTAACAATAAAATACTGAAAAATTTATAGGCTACTGTACTGTTTAACTGTTCGAAAGCTTGGGCAATAAAATTAAAACTCAGAAGATATTCTAAATTATCCGATAAATATCACTAGGTCGAAATGTACTCTATTAACTTCAATAATTCAGTTCTAAATCGAGTAAGCGCAATTTTACCATTCCAAAGCATATATGACAACAAGCAGAAGAAGTCGCTTGAATCATCACTTATAAAGGAAAATTGATTACAGGAGAGAACATTGTTATCCGCATTTACTATAAGTATCTCTGACGTACGCAAAGCAGATCGTGTCACACATCGGCAAGTTTTTCTTCAACTTTGGTGTATTTCACTTCACGAGTTTCACGAAATAAACAGCGCATGAACGCCTAAACCTTCTGGACACGTGACTAAACCTTAGTATTTATCATCCGTTAGTTGTTAACAATCTCGTTTCAAAACAATTCCAATCATTTCTCATCTCAGTTATCTCTCCTAAGACTAGGCAGCAATAACGTGTTAAAATAACCAACAAACGCGTTGCACTCGTGCATCAAATATCAACAAAAATAATTATCAGCAAACGTACTCTCTCTGCAATTAAACTTTTCCTCCGCTTGTCATCATGTAACTTAACAACTTTTCAGCTTTTGAAATTTTTTCCTTCAAGCACGATTGTGTTTATTTCTGTTCAGTTAACTGCTTCTCCAATATCTCTATTTCTTCTTCCTTTGCAGATATATATTTCGAAACCATATCTCCTTGCTGCCGCGCTTCTTCGTTTTTTTCAGTCAAATCGCATTTCTCAGTAGTAAGATCATCAATACGTTTATTTACATCAGCCACTTAACTCTCCAATTCAGAAAAGAATTCACAAGCCTTCTATCGCTTGTCTTCCATCTCGAGAAGAGACGCTGCTATTTCCTGCTGACGCTGCAATAATTCATCCTGCTCTTTCACGGAAAATTCAAGTCGCTTTTTAAGTTCTTCCAGATACAATTATTGTTTCTTTGCTTCTCTGGTTAGACTTTCCACCTCGGATTCTTTATGAGAAGTGAGTTTCTCTATTGCTTGGCATTCTTCTTTGCATGCTTTATTTTTCTCCTTATATTGTTTCAGTTTTCTCTTCAGTTCTGAAGCTTTGTGTTTCAATTATTTTTTCTCCTGTACAGAACACGCAAGCTCGTGATGCTTATCATCCAATTATTTATCATTTTCTTAGTTGCATTTACACATATAGTGCTGCAGCTCTTCAATTGTTCCTTTTTCTTCTTTGAGTTTCTCCTTCAAATGATGTCCAAGTTGGCAGAACTTGTTCACGTCACTTTTGTAGTCCAAGGAATTTCCATACGCCTCTTTGTTTGATTTTTCTATTAGCTGAATATCGTTCAAGATTAAAAGCTTTTTCTCGCTGGCTTCTCGATTTCTATTCTCAAACTATACGCAGTTGCGTTGCAGTTGCAGGACCTTGTCTTCTACCTGCTTTAGATGCTCGGCCACGATCTTGTGTTGCTGGATCAGCATATTATATTCGGCCAATCGATTAGTTTCGCAAGGATATGGCGCATCATGAACCAATGGGCAAAATCCACTCGATGTCTCAACGTCGGCGCCAGGGACGGAGACTTCTTCTACAAAGGACCGGTTCAGTGACATAACTTCCACTTATTGATGTCGTAAGACAGGTTTCACTTTCGTTTTTTCTGCGTTTGAAATAAAAATTTCAAGCGGTCATTTATACTAAGTTCCACGTCATAAGGTATCTTGGATACGAAAGCGCATGGATGCACCTATAAAAGACAAGTGATACTAATTCTTGTAGAATCTGGATTCACTCCGCTGCGTTTAAATTCACAGAGAGAAATATCGCATGTCGCATGTTCGCATGTGCTGTTAAGATGTTAAGCATCCTCACGGAAATCAATACTCGGAAACTGAAAACTACCATCTCTTACAAAAATCACTACTAGGATGTAAATAATATCAACTGCAATGCAATTTGATATGGCACTTGAGAAGACGAGATACGTCCAATGAGCAGCATGCGTGCATGTACATAGCCTATAATACTTCAGTAAACCCGATAGTACGCGTGAAGTAGAGCAATAACGGCCCTGCTGTGAAACTCAGCGAAAAGAGTTGTTTATTTACTTCAGCTACATAGCCCTCCACTTTGGGGAAAGAATTCGGAAGCTTTCCTTCGTTTTTTTCTATACAAACTTTTTAGTAGCAATACTGTGTATATTATTGTAAGCCTTTGATTCGCATGCAAATCTTGTTCAGGAAGTTTAGATGATGTGTGAACTACGTATACTGTGGGGGCACACTATACAGTCACAGGTGCAACTTTTGGGCGGATGTGAAACTTATGGGAATATTATTATATATATTATAAACTGTTACTGGCAGACGTGGACCGCGAGAGTTTGAGACTCTTGCCAGCAAGCAAGTTCTTCCAAATAGCTTGCTGATTCAGTATCGGTGTCCGGATGCTACTGAGGGGGTAGTACCCTCACTCAAAAATTGATCTGGTCTAGGGTCGCAGGTCGTCGCATAAGAGCCTTCCTTCGCTGGTAACATAGCTTGAAGATCTGTAGTCTACGGCAACCGTGCACTCCTCTGAGACCAGCTAGCATGTATATATGCAGCGCGAATCAGTGCGTGTGGGTTTTCTTATTGGCGTGAGCAACCAAGCCAAATTTAGTTTTATGATTATGCCAATAAGGGTTAAAGGAAACATCGATATTGCGTAGGAATAACTCACTTAGAAGCGTTTATGATATACGCTGCACATTGCAGGATTAAGCCGTTGGTCTTCCGTTGAGGCAGTGCACGTCAGAGTGCTATGAAAACTTAGTTAAAGATTATGCATTTAAGTCAGCATCACTTCACTCTTGATTCGCTGGCAGTCACCCTGACTGACGTCACGGTGCCTCCGAAATATCGCTGGCAAATACAGGGCTTTACTCTTTCTCAAGCTAAGCTAAGTCAAGATAGGGAGATAGGGTTTTTACTGCCATATTGAGACAATAGGAGAAAGAAACATAACTCAACAGCGCAACCTGACTAAGATGGGTTTCACTCCGATCGGGATATTTAACACAGCTCGTTATTTTATAAAGAGTAGTTTAAGGATCTGTTTCCACTACGAAGGTGATCTCACAGTGTAAGGAAGAAGCTTATAAGCGTAAAACCCATGCACGAGGGTGATCCCACACGATCAGCGATCATGGGAACAGCAAGTCGGGAAGAAGAATAAAAAGAAGAGCCCCCTCCCCGTGGTGTCGCTGCTCCCCTTGAAATAGGATGGGCGGTCACCATAAACTCAACCCGATGACCATTGGTCTATCATCCTATGCCCCTCAGGAGTACAGCGTATCAGTACTTCCGAAATCTTAATCTTGCAGTTTCGATCCACCGCTTTACGTCCGTTTAGTTTCAGGTGGTAAACGCAAGCCAATTACGCTAGAGACTTTTAACATTAAGCTTGGGCTTCAAGGGCTATCGGATTGCGTTTAAAGCATTTACTGCATGTGGAACTCACCGAGCGGAGACAGGGGACGGCGGGGTGGACTGCAGGACACGGGTACCGAACTGCTGGGACTTTCGCGAGACTTTCTGCGTCTTCTGTAAAAGAAATTATACGCAAAATAATGAAAACATTCGCCTCCATGGCTATGCGGAGAAGCTAGTTATATTTCTTTCTTGAGGATGCACCTCACCACACAATATCTGAATATTTTCGTACTTTTTTCACTGAGATCTGCGTTTGGCCGCTTAGGGTTTCGGACATTCAAGAACGGTTTTTAGATGGATTCTTTAGTAGCGTTTTGGGTGCCTTGGGGTTGGTTAATGTTGCATTTGGGTATTCATTTCCCGCTCCGTCCAAGGGTGGAGTAATAATAAAACGAGAAACAGTATTGTCAGAATAACATTGCTACAGAAATGCATGGAGCAAACAGCCCGAGAGCTACTGATGCTCAGTTTCCTTACATAGCTTTCATCCAATACTGTTCTGAAGGCACAAACTCGACCTGTGCCGAAAGTTTGGCCAAATATAATCTAACTAGTGGACCCGTGCGTGAAAAATTCACGCAATAACCTATATGTTTGCCTAATGCCTCTAGGCCGGTGCGGAATCTCCTCTTCTTTTATTTACTTCCAAATTTTCTTCTTTTCTTCATTGATCCTTTGTCGTGCCGTCATCCTTGGGTCTTCTATATAGACAAGCAGAAGTAACATCTTGAGTAAAAAAAACTCCAACAAACTTAAACAAAATAGCAGCTTATATACAATGTGCCCGCTACGTAGCCAAGATATCGTTGATACTGTCTTCCCACCTCAAATATCTGTTTCATTTGAGGTGCTCAAATTTTGACCTATGAAGAGAAAACTGCTTCGTCAGAGGAAAACAGTAAGCTAGAAAAAAAAATTGTCTACTGCCCGTGAAAACTTATGTTTTGTCAGTTTCGTT
>LQNS02278161.1:9314277-9329035 GCA_001587735.2 Parhyale hawaiensis
TATGGGCTGACGTGCAACTTATGGGCTGACGTGCAACTTATGGGCTGACGTGCAACTTATGGGCTGACGTGCAACTTATGGGCTGACGTGCAACTTATGGGCTGACGTGCAACTTATGGGCGGACGTGCAACTTATGGGCGGACGTGCAACTTATGGGCGGACGTGCAACTTATGGGCGGACGTGCAACTTATGGGCGGACGTGCAACTTATGGGCGGACGTGCAACTTATGGGCGGACGGGCAACTTATGAGCAGACGTGCAGCTCGCAAGTTCGTCCTGATACACAGAAAAAGTTGACAGCAAAGTTCGGCAACATGAACGACATATTCTCTGAAAGTCCGCTCATCAGGCCAACCGCACGATTTTAAAGCGTTGCCTCGATATAAGGAGTAGTGCATAATAGTCGATCATGTGGAATTCTCCTCATGGTCGTATCACACTAAACTCAAGTCTTCCCCAATAGCAGGATGCTGGAGAAATATATATTATTATATAGTGTAAAAGTCAGACGTGGAACGTGAAAGTTTGAAACTCTTGCCAGCAAGCAAGTTCTTCCAAATAGCTTGCTGATTCACTATTCGGTGTCCGGATGCTACTGAGGAGGTAGTGACCCTCACTCAAAAATGGGTCTGTCCTAGGGTCGCAGGTCGTTGCATAAGAGCCTTCCTTCGCTGGTAACATATATTGATGATCTCTATACGCTGCACATTGCAGGATTAAAGCGCTGGTCTTCCGTTGAGGTAGTGCACGTCAGAGTGCTGTGAAAACTTTAAGATAAAGTATTCTAGTCATTATCACTTAACTCTTGAGTCGCTGGCCGTCATCCTGACTGACGTCACGGTGCAGCCGAAATATCGCTGGCAATTACAGGGCTTTACTCTTTCTCAAGCTAAGTCAAAATAAAGGTTTTCCAGTCATATTGAGACAATAGGAGAAAGTAACATTGTAACTCAACAGCGCAACCTGACTAAGATGGGTTTCCCTCCGAACAGGATATTCAACGTAGCTTGTTATTTTATACTGAGCAGTTTAAGATTCTGTTTCCACTATGAATTAATTAAGGCGATCTGACAGTGGAAGGAAGAAGATTATAAACGTAAACCCACGCACGAGGGTGTTCCCATTCGATCAGGGATCATGGGAACAATAAGTCGGAAAGAAGAAGAAAAAGAATGGCCCCCTCCCCGTGGTGTGGCTGCTCCCCTTAAAATTGGAAAGGCGATCATCGTAAACTCAACCCGATGACCATCGGTCTATCATCCTATGCCCCTCAGGAGTACAGCGTATTAGTACTTCCGAAATCTAAATCTTGCAGTTTCGATCCACCACTTTACGTCCGTTGAGTTTAAGGTGGTAAACGCAAGCCAATGACGCTAGAGACTTTTAACATTAAGATTGGGTTTCAGGGGCAATCGGATTGCGTTTAAAGCATTTACTGCTTATGGAACTCACCGAGCGGAGACAGGGGACGGCGGGGTGGACTGCAGGACACGGGGACCGAACTGCTGGGACTTGTGCGAGACTTTCTGTGTCTTCTGTAAAAGAAATTATACGCAAAATAATGGAAACATTCGCATCCGTGGCTATGCGGAGAAGCGAGTTATATTTCTTTCTTGAGGATGCACCTCATCACGCAATATATGAATGTCTTCATACTTTTTGTTACCGAGATCTGCGTTTGGCCGCTTAGGGTTTCGGGCATTCAAGAATGGTTTTTTGATGGATTCTTTAGTAGCGTTTTGGGTACCTTGGGGTTGGTTAATGCTGCCTTTGGGTATTCATTTTCCGCTCCGTCCGAGAGTGGAGTAATAATAAAACGAGAAACAGCGTTGTCAGAATAACATTGCTACAGAAATGTATGGAGCAAACAGCCCGAGAGCTAGTGATGCTCAGTTTCCGTACATAACTTTCATGCTATACAATTCTGAAGAAGGCACAAACTCGACCTGTGCCGAAAGCTGCACCAAATATAATCTAATGTCTGTACCAGTCCTTAATAACCCAATATGATGAACCTCGACAGACGTCCAGCCACGTTTTTGATAGTTCTACCTTGTTAGTTTCCCATTGGGTCAATAATGCTAGACGAACCTGAATTCAATTTTGGACACAAGGCTACAATCGAACTCTTAAGTCACGTGCACCGATCTGCATGCATTTACGACCTGCAAACTGCACTGGAAGAACAAACTCGTCGTCTTGTCATCCAACCACGGAACTAACGACGCGACTGCTGCAATAACTCATCCAGTGGACTTAATTGAGCAACTGGTACCTCGATGTCTTCCTCTAACTGCAAGCCATCATGTCGACTGCGAACAAGTATAAGTGCGGTAGTGAAAGAGTCAATGTTTTGTTTACGTCTCCTCACACACTACTAAATGTTTCAATAAATTTAGACGGAATGGACGGGACTTGTAACATGTTAATATAGAAACGTGGAACCCAAGCACGAGGGTGTACCCGCACAAGAGCAATGCGCATGGGAACAGCATGCCGGGAAAGAAGAAGATGAAGACATCAGTAGGAGTATGGAAATTTAAAGAGGCAGCTAAAGTGGGCACAAAATAGAGACGTCCCGAAGGCCTAGCTAAGACTAAGGTAACAGTAACAGTTGGGTTCCCCTGGAGGGGCGTAACTCTCCATAAAATAGGATAGGTGAACTTATCGTAACTCTATAGCCTCTGGCCCATTTTACGCCCTTCGAGGAGCCAGAGATAATTTTAGATACCAAGCCTGCATATTTATAGAATACCCTATGCATATAGTATACCCTATTCACACCAGGCTGACTAATTTTACAAAATTCTTACCTTATTGTATTCCTACGTGAAGAAAAAAAAAAGAATTTGTAGCGAGTTAGCACAGCCTCGTACATCTAGGATTAACCCCGTGGGCAGTAACTCAAGATATCTTATATTTTCTATAGCTTTTCAAATTCCCACAAGGTGTTTCGTGTTATCGTTCACCTGGCAGGGGAGCTTCTGCAACATTTAGTTTACTTGGATGTAATGAGGATGTGTATATAAACATGTTATACAGTATATTCAGTAAACTCTTAGATCCACGTTGATTCTCTATTATAGAAGAAATTTTCTCTTAACCCTTCAGTCATATAGAGTACCTAATCTATACCGGGTGTACCTAAATTCTTTCCACAAAATGAAACTATAGGTTCCTTACGATAAAATAACCATACTGTATTTTACTCTATCGATGCATATCCGTAGATATCTACTTTGAAAGGTACGTTAAGTTAAACCTAGCCCAGAATCAGCGAATGAACAATCACTGTGAGACTATGTTTATTTGAACCCTTTGCCTCCTGACGGCATCATCAGCTGCCACTCTCTTGGGAATGGGCCTATTGGTTCATCTACTGCCGCCTATCTAATCTCTATTTTTCCCTATACAAATTACCCAAGACACTGACGGCATCTGTAGTAGCCGATGCAAAAAAATACTGTTTTTTGCAAGTAAAACTAAATTTTTTCCCAAATATGCGTTTAACTAACCTATTTTTCATAAATTTAACAAAAAAAAAAGGAAAAAACGTTATCTGAATTTCAAGAGGCTAAGGGTTAAGGAAAGCAGGAGTTCATATGTTACATAGTTACAGAAATTGTTCAAAATTCTTCCCATCAGCAGCAATGCATGCGCGAAGGCGCCGACGTAGTGATTGCCGAACCGGTTCAAAGATGCCTGGAGTTTCACGAATCCTCTCACAGCCGTCAAGGATCCTGCCGATCAGTTCTTTTTCAGACGGTAGTTGGTTCATAGTCTTGTGAAATCAGGTACGGTGCAGATTAGAGTGATCAATGTCAACAAATGATTGGTGTGCATCTTCATCTTCGCTGTAAAGTGCAGTAGTCCGCCGATTAAGTGAATCGCACAACTAAACCTTAAGTCAACGTACCTTTAAAAGTAGACATTTTCGGATATGCATCGATAGAGTAAAAAAAAAATGGTAATTTTATGTTAAGGAACCTTTAGTTTCATTTTGTGGGAAGAATTTAGGAACACCCGGTATACTGATAGTGCTCGGCGCTACACAAGATGGGCGGTGTACATGACGCCACCTGTGCCTCTACCTAAAAATCTTCAAGGAATTCAAGGTAACTAGGTATTATGATAAATGATTTACTTTACTACTGCGCAGTATAATTTATTAAGAAGTTAGAAGAACGTACTTGTTATCACGAGGACTTCGATCAAGAACAGAGTTCCGCCTTACGATCGTTGGCTGCACTGTAATTGGGACGACCTTCTGATAAACAGCGCGTGGGTCTTGGGGATCACATCGATCGGATTCTTCTGATGCCAGAGCGTAATTTGGCAAATTTCGGCGCATGCTTTCACGGTGTTGCCCCGAACCAAATGTAGTCAAGGGAATCGGCGATGTCCGATCACACGAATAGTTCGCTGCTTCTTGTTTCCTCAGGACATTTCTGACAAACTTCGATTCTGGAACTGCAGCCGATCTGCTGGATATCGAAGGGTTCCTCGAAACTATTGGTCTGTAGGCCTTCAGGCGGACATTGGCGGCGTCCGAGCAAGTGCGCAAAACCGAGACTGTGCTTCTTTCTGAGACTGTTGATAAAGTTCCGGAAAGAATGGGTTTTTCATCCTCATAGGTCGAGTGCGGAGAGTAGACCCAGTGGCCAGAAGATACGGAAACGTTAAGGGACTTGTTGCGGGTCACTGGCTGGCACAAGACGTGCAATACCAGATTGCAGCTTAGTATGAATGTCACCGAACACAAGGCCAACTGCAGACGCACACCTGATGAATCGTTATGCCTTATCATTAGCCTACTATTGATATCACTATAACGTACGTTTTCAGGCTACTCTAGACGCTACAACGATGCATCGAAAGTGGAACAGACAATAAGTATGACACGAAATAAGACTCCTGACAAAGAAGGCCCCCGCATGAGAATGGTAAGTCAGGGAATCAAAGGAAAAAGTAAAACGAAGATCATCAATATTTAGAAGTGGGATTACAGACGGAGGCAAAGTTCGCAAGATATTCCGGATAGCCTAATTAACGCTAACGTCCACCTAGGTAGGGGGGGGGGGACAACTCCCCATAACATAGGATGGGTGACCTCGACCAACCGAACTCGATGCATGGCTTATGGCCCATTCAACTCGGACGAATGTTTCGGATACTAAATTTACTAAGTACTGAAGAATGATTCAATAATTGACAAAACAACAAAGCGGATTATGCAATTTAAAGCTGATTTCAATTCTGCAAGCAACATTGCTAACAAAAGCCTTTGCCAAATTTCTTTGAACTAATAATGTTCTATTTCATGAAATTGAACTTTTAAACTAGGATAAATAACATTTGACTCTCAAGACTAAACTTTTTTTTTACTTAACGACACCAAGCATATAGTATTTATGACACTCAATACCAAAACGTCTCTACTTAGGCCTAATTAAAGCAATGCCTTGAAATATCATCCAGTGAAAAAGAAATAGAAAATATATATCCACATTTTGTACATTTTACAACAATATGAACAAATGCGGAAAACCCGACTCACTGGAATCATTCCCTTCGCCCAGTAATATGGAAGAATTCGCCACCAAGTTGGCCACGGATGACAGAAAACCGAGTTTGTCGCCAATAAGGAAGATGAGGGAGCCGAGCTGCGCGCTTAGGGAGATGAAGAGCAGACACTTGGTGCAGAAGTTGCCAGAGACATCCACGGTGTGGACGAGGGAGGTCTCCACATACACTCGCCCCAGGGCGCTCAGTGTGCACTGTATGTAAAGGTGCATGTCGTCACACGAGTCTTGTGGTCCCCATTAGACAGGTAACAAGAGTGTCGTGGTCTTTATTAAAAGTGTACACACGCTAGTCAAAACGACGGGTTTCATTATCTCCATGGCCGAATGCGTAGATATGTTCATTTATATAGCATACACTTGCATTGAATTTTGAGTTAAAATTCCGTCCAGGTTTGAAGAGATGTCCGAAACTTAACTAACGGTACTTGCTGGGTAAAGTAAACTGATGACTAGGCTAACATTTTTACACCTTTTGGGTAAATTCAGAGCTGTGTGCACGAGGGTTCAACAAAACTATCTGAAAATTCACTGACGAAACTTGTTCTTGATCTAGCATATGTACTATTTAGATGCACTCCAAGGAGAGGATGACATGATACGTTGAGAAAAACAGTGCACCTGAGCGCAGGGGTGCAATACACAGGAAAAGTTGACCAGGGAGGGATACGATAAAACATCAGTACTAGACGTATGGAAAAATAGGAAATGACGCAATATTACTTTTTTATTATCATCCCTACTTAATGCCTTCCTTCCCATGAGTTTACTGCAATCACAAGACAAAAAGCAAGAAGTGACGTGAAGCGCGTCAAGGGTAAAGAGGAACAGACGCATGGAAATATCAAGCCTGGAAAGAATAGTGAAAAATGTACTACAAAATGGGAGTACAAAAAGCAAACGAGAGAAGCAAACTGAGTACGCAATAAAATACGTTCTGAAGGCTTAGATACTGTTTCAATTGTTACTTCTGTTCAAATTTGTATATGTATCGAGCCTTGATGTCAGGAAGCAATTCATTGTGAGCTACGAAACAGCATGGAGGAAGCTCCCTTTATCTTATTTTGATCCCTTCCTGTGCCCTCTGAGGGTTACACGGCTGATTATTATCATCATTATATTGCTAGTTTAAGCCTCTCCATCCACATCGTACACTGCGGTCCAAAGAGAGGAAGAATGAAGGGACACTGTGGTCCAAAGAGAGGAAGAATGAAGGGACCCTGTGGTCCAAAGAGAGGAAGAATGAAGGGACACTGCGGTCCAAAGAGAGGAAGAATGAAGGGACACTGTGGACCAAAGAGAGGAAGAATGAAGGGACACTGTGGACCAAAGAGAGGAAGAATGAAGGGACACTGTGGTCCAAAGAGAGGAAGAATGAAGGGACATACAGAATGGCTCACGAAGCGTGGAACTCATGCATGAAGGATAAACGCGCATGGGAACAGCAAGGCGAAAAGGAAGAGAAAGCATAATTAGTAAGAATAGGAACGAAAGCAAAGTGGGCACGAAAGACTGACGAACGTCCCAAAGGCTTGGCTAAGGTAGCATAGAATCCCCTGCGGCGCACTTCCCATAACATAGGATATACAAACTAACCAAACCCTAGGACCCATCCTAGGCCGCCTCTGGGGGGTTAGACGGCTTAAAGTTGTTTTGAACCATAGACCTAGTGGGGCTAATTCTCTGAAGTACGGTGCCGATCTAAAAAAAAAGACTTAGGTTAGTCGACATAGTAGACGAGGCTAGAGTACTTCGAGCTGGGACAACGCACAGACCCGAGTAGCCCTCAAATAAAATATGTTATCGATTAGGTCTGCAAACTAGAACTACAGCTTGACATTTCCAGAACTGCAGACAGCGCTAGGTTCGCTACTTTATATCGTGTTGCAGATGTTTGATACCTCCTGATTACCTCCGCCAAGGAGGTTACGTTGTCGTCGGGTTTGTCTGTTTGTTTGCATGCTCGTCTGTCACCCAGACAACTTAAGTTATGAACGGATTTTGACGAAATTTACAGGGATTGTTGAGTATGTTAGGAAGAACAGATTAGTAGCTTTTGGGGAAGATCCATTCGACTGTTTCTTTGTTTGTCTGCTTCATTTTTCCTAATGCAATAACTCAAAAAGTCATGGACGGATTTTCATGAAATTTACATGAGCTGTTAGGTATATTACGAAGAGTAAATGACCAAAATCTATTCCTTCTTTTGTTTGTCGCTGCTTTCAATTTTATGCTTGTTAGCACAATAACTCGAAAAGTTATGAATGGTTCTTTATGAAATTTACAAGAGTTGTTAGTAATGTTACAAGACCTGAATGCTTAAATTTTGGTGATGAACGATTGGTCCACTTGTGAGTTTGACTGATGTTTGCCAGAATGTTTGTTAGCAGCATAACTCAAAAAGTTATGAAAGGATCTTCAAAAAAATTACTGAAACTGCTAATACTGTTAAAAGGCACAAATGATTAGATTTTGGTGTTGAAAAGAAATCACGGTTTCAGAACCAATTTGAATTTTTCGTTACTGTTGCCTTGCTTGGCGGAAGTATACGCTCTCAGAGTGCTCTATTTAAAATTGAAACAGCTGGAACTTCATTTTACGGAGGCTGAGTTAATAAAATTAGAAGTCTCCACGTAGATCGATTAAGGGTTAACGCCCGAACCACGATTAAGTGGGTTGAAACAATGCACTCGTCTGAAGTACCGTACAAGTCAATCCTATTCTGCCAATTTTCTCTAGTTAATCGACGACCGGTTACATTCGAAGCTCATCTTACCATAACCCCGCAGACCACTTGCAGCACCGTGTGCAGCAGCAGCAGCTCCTGCATCTTCAGGCACGCCATCACCGTCTGGGCTACGCCGCTGGCCATCAGCGCAATACACGCCAGCCACGGCCACCAGAGGGCTCTGAAGCTCCCCATGTTTACCACCGAGATGATTTTCTTTCTCCGTCGTGTGCACTGTGGAGCCGAACTGGAGGCTGTCTTCTCTCATAAGATTATATTAATTCAATCTTATTATGAGGGCAAATCGTTCTCAGTACTTAAAGTATACAAAATTCTACGATGAATCTTTTCACAAAAGCGAATTTGTCCGCCCAGGTTCGTCATCAAGGGGAATTTCTGGTGCTGGCTCGCCACGCAGGCGAATATCCTGTCGGTGCCACAACGAAGATATGATTTTTCCAGGTCAGGTTCGCCACAAGTAGGATGTTTTTGGCTGATGTTCGTCACAAGATCGAATATTTGGGCGTAAATTGCTGCGAAGATTTTTTTTCTTCTTCTACTCTGAATTTCCAAGTGCCAATTTATACAAAATTTAGTTTAGCACGCAGAAATAAATTTGCTGGGCCTAATAAGTTAAAACATTTTGAATTCCATCGTTATTGGTAATAAAAAGTGATGCACAATCGGAATAACGCCAATACAACATATTTCAACAATAAGGAAGAATATTGTGTTTCTATCTGGATAAATTATCTGGATGTCACAGGCACAAAATATTTTATCTCAATTATGATTGAGCTTATCCTAAACGTAAGAAGTATGCGACATTTATGACGATTTAAACTCAAGGGCTAGATTTTTTCTCCTCAATGTATACCTAGTAGTTGGCTGGGATATTTTTCTGTAAATCAAATTGTAGCCATGAAAGTTAAGCAATCGAATGAAAGTGTAAAATACCTCAGTTACGAAAACTTAAATTATTACGAAGACTCTGTCGTTCTACACACAGTCGTTAGGTAGAAACATTAATATATATATATATATATATTTGTCTCTGCATTCCTGCCGGAGAGTCTCGCTCGGCCGAATGCGCTACTATATATTGGCGGGAAAAAGGTGCAAAGCAGCTCTAAAAGACGAACTAAAAAAAGACAAAAAAATTAAAACAAACGCTCGTGCGGAGGGTCCCTTCCGTGCTCCTCCTCCCCCCTCACACACACGGGAGTAGATAGGAGTCCCATGGGATGGGTGGGTCGCTTATACAACCGTTCTGCACCCCATCTGGCAGAGCAAAAGGGGAAATAAGAAAACCATCACCGCCTTGCAATCTAACATTCTCAGCATGGACTGCGGCCAGATGCAACATCCCCTGCGGTAAAGTCACTGAAGTGCCGCTGGTGTTGTGAGACCCAGAATATTTAGAAGGGTATAGGGTCAGCCAGAATATTGCCCTATATTTAAAAAAAAAAAAATTGAGATGCACGTAGGTGTGTCATGGTGTAATTTGGTGTGTCATCGCAGCAGAAAGAAAAACATATTTCAGTCGAACAATAATGTTTCTGCAAAAAGAACGTAAACCAAAGCTTCGCAGTTTTGTTACACGTGAGAAGCAAGATGCGGTTATATACTAACACGCAGTTCGCTATCGTAATACAAAGTTTCGTCTGTTCAGGTACATCAATTTTACATGTCTTCAATGTTTCTTGATGCTTCATATCGGCTTTGTCACAAAACCGAAACTCATAATTGCAGCGACGTGACCAAGTGCATCATAGGACCCTATATGCATCATCAATCATGATGCAATTTTCTTTATGATGCGCTTGCCTGTTTCGCTTTTGAGACAAAAATGCATGTAATTTTGATGCTGTCAAATGCGTCAAATTTTCTCTCGGTGTAGAAGGAGAAAAATTCAAAAGAGTGATGGCCTCGACAGTCCTTAAGAAGAAATACTGAATAATTTAAGCCTTCGTTAGTTATAAACTTTGTTTAACCTCCGTAGCCGCAGCTCAGGGATTCCAACAGAGATGAGTGTGTAGTATTTAAATACCACATAATTTGTCGCGTGGCCTACGTGCCCTACTATATATACGGGCAGGAAACAAGGAGCAAAGCATAGTTGGAGACACTAGAGTGGTCGGCCTCCTTCATGGCCTTCCACACGAGAGAGATGAGAGAAGTCCCGCGGAGTAGACGCGCTATCTCGATCGACAGCCCACCTCGCGGAGCAGAAATGGAAATGAAGAACCTACCTAACTTTACAAAACTAACCTCGTCAGCAGGAACTGCGGCCAGATGCAACATCTCCTGCGGAAAAGGTACACGGGTATACCCCTGGGGTCGTAAGGCCCATATATATTATGACAGGGATAGTGCCCGTCATAATATACTCGTGAAGGCTTTGAGCCTCCGTCTCCACCACTAAGGTAATCCAACAGAGGAAGAAATAAGGGACATATAGCATGCCGATACAAACGGGGAAGCCATGTGCGAAGGTATTCCCACACAGGATCAACGCGCATGAGAACAGCAAGTCTAGCTGGTAAAAAGAGGAAGAACAGAACAAAGCTTCATTAGTAAACAACAGAGATCGGATTGGTTGCATCAACTAAAATTTAGTTGATATAACTAAACTATTGGCTTGCCCATCAGATAACTAATACTCTATTAATATTACCAATTGATTTGGTTAAATATTTTGGTTATATTACAAAAATTTATGATAAATTTTGCTAAGAAGAGTTTTGTTATTGAGTGGATTTGGATATTCTTACTAATTGCAAAATAGCTTTTGGTAACTGATACTAATATAGGGTTATTATTACCAAATACATCAAGTAATATTGAACAAATAAAAATGCACTATTAACTTGAGATTTTTTCAATTTTGGTTTGATAACTAAAATATTTGGTTATTCTAAACAAATTCTGTCAACTAAAAAATGTTAGTTAATGTTACCTCACCGGTCTCTGAGTGTGCAGGTATAAATGTGGAAGGAAGCAAAATCGGCCCGAAAGACAGACGTCCGTAAGTCTTAGCTAATGGCTAAGGTAGTTAACCTATTAATTCCCCTGCGGGCACTGCTCCCCATAACGTAGGATAGGCGAACCTAACTAACCTAATCCTAGGGCATATGGCACATCCTACGTCCCCTGAGGGGCGATCGACAGTACTACAATCGGTGAAATTACAAGAAAACTACAGCATGGCGAATTATGCTAACCTGCTGCGTCTCAATCTCGGTTAATGGGAACCCTGGAGAAGAGGAAAAACATAGGAACACGCTATATTCAAGTCCAAGGGAGCTAGCCTTGAAAGCGAACAGCGGGAAAGAAAAGTACGATAGATTAGCTTTGATAATGCGTACCTTTAAGTCTCCTTATATATGCAGGTAGTACGCGGTGTTGTAGAAGAGTAAGAAGAAAGGACACACTATCTAAACAGAAATGCAGGAACAATGTGCAAGTGTACTCCCATGCTTTACCTACGCGCATTGGAACCGCAAAACGGGAAGGAACTGGAAGAATGTAACGCGAAATGATAAGTAGCAGCACAGAAATTTTAGAAAGCAAAGTGGGCACGAAAGAACAATGGCGACAGAAAATTTGAATTACAGGAGTTGTGGTTGAACTGCAGTAAAAAATGTGGAGGGGACTCACTTTGCTATGGATACTTGTAAGTTGGTTACATGGCAGCACAATAAGTGGAGCAGAGCTCTGATTTGATTTGTGTTAGAGATACGGTTACGGTCTATTTAACAATTTGGTTCATTATTGAGAGGGGAAGGAGGAGGAGGGGACTGAATCCCCTCTTGGCGCCCCCACGGTTATCAATTCTCTTTTTGTACTTGCACCACAACTTCCTCAGCCTCGCAAACGATGCAGCTTTCGCAATGCTGCTTACTGCCGCTGCCATGTGCACAAATATGACGCGATGTCTGTCGTTCAGATGCAGATTCCTTTCTTTTCAGGTGATCTAGTGGCATACAAAGTTGCACTTACCTCTTTCCGTACTATTGTAACATATCTAGCCATATGGCAAATGACAATTTCCCGGTTAGGTTAGCTATTCAAAAAACTATTGCGAAAATCGAAAATTTGCAGGAATAAAATGTTTTTCAAATTCAATTCTACGAATACTGTGAGTTTTATGACAATCGGACCATAAATAAAGAAAATAGAAGGGCTCCCTTAAAGAAAAAATTCCCCCCCCCCGATGATACTATTAGGCTATGATTTCCACCGAAGTTTGTCTCGTTGTGGATTCATCTCTGTTTGTTTGGTTGTTTTTCAATCTGCTCGTCTGTTTGTGATCTATTACCTAGATAATCGAAAGTCATGAACGGATCTTTACGAGATTGCCAGGGACTGTTAGGTCTGTTAGGAGGAACAGATGATTAGCCTATGGGGACACTGCTAATTACCGGATTTCTATGGAACTTACCAAATTTTTATGATAATCTGACGGTCAGTTTGTCAGTCTATGTTTTCTATGTTCACCAGATCATACATTAAAAAGTTACGAGCGGATCTTCATGAAATTTTCAAAAATTGTTAGAATGGCGAAAGGCGTCAATGAGCAAAGTTTGGTGATGATTGGTTTGTCCGTTTGTGCGTTTGAGGTTTGTCAGGACACTGCTCTAATGTTATCGACAGATATTTAAGAAAATTTGAGGATATATTGATGTCAAGAGGCACAAATGACTAAATTTGTGTGATGATAAAAAGGAAATATTTGTTTTAGGACCAATTTGAACTTTTCGTTAACACTGATTGGCGGATGTATGCGGTCTCAGAAAGCCTCTCTGGTTATTACAGTCATGGTTTTATTACCGTAGTTACTCAATGAGTGATCTTACAGGGAAGACTCGGCCGTTCTGCAAAGCTCGGTAGGAATAGTTGAACTCAGCTGTTCATTTCTGTCGGAAAGTTAAGTGTCCTGTTACCGACCAGAAATCAGGTGAAAATCATAGCGCTTCGAAAGGAAGAAAGAGGAAACCAGACAAGGATAGAGACACAATGCAGAGGGGGGGGGGAAGGGTCTTTTTGTGTCCTTCCACTCTGGAGCAGGGATGGGTCACTTGCTACTATTCCGCGATCCACCTCGTGGAACAGAAGAGAAGCATGGAGAACATACCTAACTAAACCAACTAACTTTCTTAGCAGGAACTACGACCAGCAGCAACATCTCCAAAAAATACCTTACGACAATGGGGAATCCATGGAAAATAGTTTTTTTTTGTGGCTCGAATAGGGAGAAAATATCAGTGGAAAATCGAGTTGGTTAGGCTAGGTTTGCAATGTTTTCATTGTTGTTTAGGTAGTCTTACGTTTTACCGCCATTTTACCCTATTTTGGGGGTGTTTACCTTAAATTTGACCCTTAACTAATTATCGGTTATAAAACATGTCTCTATAGGTACGTCTCCCCCACCCAAAAACCCAGGTTTCCCATGGGTCCCCCATTGTCGTCAGCTATTTTAAGCTTTTTCCTATATCTCGAAAACTGATGCCTTCAAGTTTGCATTCTACATCGAAAAATACATTGATTACAAAAAATACATAACATACGCTTAAAACCAAATATTATCCTAGACTTAATCTCTGAGGGCTCCCGATGACGATTGTCAACCCTTTAATTTGAACAAAAATATGACTTGATTTCTCTGCTCTCGCTCACACAACAAGTTCTTTCTTTTCATATAATATACCTAGCGGCATGCCAAGTTCTACTTCGCGCTTGTTCAGTTTCGTGCTCATTCCATGGAATGCTTGTTCCGATTCGCGTGCATTCCGAGTCCCGCCTATTCCATCAAGCAACAATTTTCTCGCAAGTATTTAGCTCCCCAGTGTTGTCGCGCCTATTCAGTTTGACACTTATTCCAATTCGCACCTATTCCAGTCGTGCTCCTTCAGGTTGCTCTCGTTCAGTGTCGCGTCCATTCAGTCGTCCCGTAGAACCAAGAACGTCCCTAAGCCCTCTCTTGAGGCCGCTACTGCGAAAGAAGTATGTCTTGAAGACGTATGTAATGTAATGAAACTTCTATTTCGGGCATACCATTTGTCTTCGGTCAACGTTGACATAAGGGGCTTCTATATTTTTGCTGTTTTCAGTGATGATTCGATTTCAAAATGATAATAAGCGTATTTACGGCTGCGCAAAACCATTTGTGAGGTTAATTGCCGACAATTAAATCACTATAATAAAGTTGTAATAACGAAAAAAAGCTTAGCATCCTTGCTCCAACACTCCGGCAACTGCAGCTTTGTCTACATCATAGCGGCCGCCTGGCAGCGGAGCGCGATATATCTGTACACTGTTCGTAGGATAGTAGCAGAACCAATCCTTGCTCGTAAAATTCGCTTTTAGGACCATCACGCATCTTCAATATTTTGAAGTCATATATAGGTAGAAGGATCCATTTTAAGACGTTTTCCACGAATGAC
>LQNS02278161.1:9363052-9376968 GCA_001587735.2 Parhyale hawaiensis
CACGGGCTGCTCTCACAAACCACTCAGCACACGGGCTGCTCTCACATGCCACTCAGCACACGGGTTGCTCTCACACGCCACTCAACACACGGGCTGCTCTCACATGCCACTCAGCACACGGGCTGCTCTCACACGCCTCTCAACACACGGGCTGCTCTCACACGCCACTCAACACACGGGCTGCTCTCACAAACCACTCAGCACACGGACTGCTCTCACATGCCACTCAACACACGGGCTGCTCTCACACGCCACTCAACACACGGGCTGCTCTCACACGCCTCTCAACACACGGGCTGCTCTCACACGCCACTCAACACACGGGCTGCTCTCGCTACTCTCACTCAGTTGACGAGCAGCCGCCGACGGCGACGGTGTTCCAACTTTCGTTCCTGATTTCCATCACTTTTCCAGGAATTTCCCGATCCATATCGACTTGTTAGCGTTGCTATCTCTGCACACTCACCGTATCTTGACCGCTTATAGTGTAAAAAGCAAACTTCTGCGTCGCTTATTACTTTCCATTGTGAGACGTTTACGTTTTGTGAGGGAGATCGACGTCATCGGGGCTCGCTTGCGTCCGCTAACGTAATTTGACGCACTTGTGACGAGATTTCTGAGTGTTTGACGAACTTTGATGGTCGTCGTGCGGCGCTGTACGCCGTCGCTCCGTATCTAGTTTTGCTGCGCTTGTAATTATTCTCCCTCGTTTGAAGCATCGAGCGCACTGATTGTTGTATCGCTCTCCGAAAATTACAGGCATTCATTCAATGTGTGTAGGGACGGCTTCGAATAGTTGCTTTAAAATTTCCTGTTAGGAGAATTTCCTTCTCTTCATATAACTCTCTGTCATGAACAGAACTGCATGCATATTACAGAGTTGCAACTTGACTCATCGTTTCGTAATCTGTTCGTGTAACTACTGTGTTATGTAAATGCCATTGATAGTAGGAGTGTAGTGCTCGCTATATAGTGCGTCTTCTTTCGTTGAACTGTTCCTAGCGAACAGTTCGCATAACAGAAACGCAGCTAATTGCAGTGGTAGCTATATGTAATTCCTTCTTTCGTACCTTGTTTATTTACTTACGGGTATTATGATAATTTTTTTGATATTTCTAGCATTGTTTGCTTTGTACTATTGTGTTTGCATTCATTGACAGCATCTACTATGAACGGAAACGCTGTGTAACTTATAGAAACAGTTGCGTATAATCATATGTTTTTACCCATTATTGCGTATACCGTAAAGTGGGGTTACTTTGTCCGCCCGGGGAAACATTGCCCAGCTGGCTTTTCCAAATTGTAAAAAGTCGAGAAAACATACGAGTTGCTACAGTGCAGGTATATGAAGTATACCACATATATGCTTATTCACGCGTCTGTCCATTTTATGCAAATTGGAAAAAAAATGACTGGGCATTGTTACCCCAGGCGGACAAAGTAACCCCACTTTACCGTACTGTGTTTATTCAATTGTTATTTCGAGCATAGTGTATGTCGCGTTTCCATTCATTGACCATTATGTATGAAGAATGGAAAGCACAATAGATAATAGTGCTTCAGACAATTATTTATACGTTTGTTTGGTACTGTTAACTTGAAGTTTGTGCATCATCCATTATGTTAATTCCTCGTTACAGTCTCATAATTCATCCGATTTATTCCGAGCTCGTTACAACTCGTATTAAATGCATCCACCGCCTCATTATCATGAGGATCTCCTTTATTCTATTTACGGGCGCCCTTCACGGTCGTTCATGAGTTTGCTCCCCCCCCCATTTGCCGTTCCCGTCCGCGTTGATCTAAGATTAGTAGACGGGCCAACAGCCCCATGCCCGGAGAGCCGCCGGGACTCACGCCCCGGCCCTCTGTGAGCTGTTGTAATTGACGGGAATACCTTCGTCCATGGGTTTCACAGTGCTATCGGCGTGCTACACGTCCCTTGCTTTTCCTCTCCGAAACACAATTGTCTTAACCGGAAAGGCTTAAACTAACGCCTGGATTATTACTGTTTATTGGACATCGATCAAAGTGTGGACGCTTGGCTCCCAGCGATGTCTCACCCTCGAATGGCAGGGGCTACACTTTACAATCGCACGCACAACTCGATGTGGAGATGTGCAGCTCGCATGTTGTTCTTGTTACCGTATCGATGTTATCGACTTGAAATATGGATATATATCGGGACGATTTGCGGCCTGTACGTCCTTGCATCAAGTTGCGCGTGCGGTTGTTTCGGGTGGCCCCCGGCATAAGTTGGGTTCTGATCGTAGCATTGCTGCTGCTAATAACATAAGAATACGTAGTTGCGGTACTGCTGTTGCTCACACGGTCAAGTTCTTCCTAAGTTAACAAGGGTTTTGTTTGGTGAGGAATTATCCGCGGTCTGCTATAGTAGATTGGGGCCCCACTGATAACGCTTTGCTGCTGGGACGGACCGTGTATCCCGTCTTAACATATCGCTTTCCCTGTCGAAAGTACTATGTAATAATGATGTAATAGTACCTAGTATCTTTGTTCTTTAGCCATTTCTTTCATCAGTTAAGCTGTCCCTCTCTCTCTCTTGTAGGTATCTCACGATATCAAATGTTGTACGGGGGACCACGCTGTGAGAGAAAGGGTTAAGAACGCAGTGGCAGTACTGCTATAGGATCACAAGCCTGCCTACCTATACGTGTAAAAACTACATCGTTATTCCGGGGCCACGCGATGAAGTCTCACGCCCAACTATTTACACAACGAATCCGTCAGGCGTGTGCAATGGATCCTCAGCAAGATTGCGAACATATACAACAAAGAAGCGTCTGTGCGAAGCCTTATCGCTGTTTTAACCTAATTGCTTACCGCCTAGATATCCTTATTTCTTAGCTCCGCATCCGGCGAGATATCTTGGCCGACTCAGAAATGCGGCATCTCGCGAAAATGAAACGAAAATCGGGCACATAATTTTAGAAATTTTCAGTCGCAGTTCTTCACGCTCGTCACGCCCGCCGACCTCGGCCGATAGAATAAAGAGGCCCTAAAGTTCTTTGGGTAACTTAAGTCTTGGTGGTATTGCGGGGGTTGCTGAAAACTCCTTGGATTAGCTTCCTTCCTGTGGCAGTAGTGGTATTGTGAGGGTTTGCTGACAAGTTCCTGGTTGACCCTCTTCAGACATTTGTGGTATTAAATGAGGTGCTGAAGGGTTTCTTGATTCAACTAAAGTGATGCGATATGACGTTTTCGTTAGTGTGGAACATCGTTGTGTTACCAAAAGCAACAAATATCGATGATGTTGTCGATCGTTTAGCACTCAATAGTGGGCATTTTCAACATAAGTATTACGCACTCGAATTTTATTGAAAAAGTTTCAAGAAAGTTGTGTTAACTCGATTGTTGACATAATTTCCCTTCAAATCGTGAACTTGATCATTTGTCACCCAAAACGTCCCTGCGATCGTGTTTTAAATAAGGCTACATTACTCTTTAAAGTGTCTACGGGAAGTGGTTGACGGTAACGATATGTGTTGAGCGGTTACTCTACACTCGTATCAAAGCATGTATGAGAAGTACCTATATATTTGAGAGATAAGACCATACATAAAAAGACATGACGGTGATACAAAATTTGAAGGATTCTCTATAAAAGACGTCCATATCAGCTGCTTCTCTCAAACTCTTAACGGCCAAAGCTTATAACGTCTCTAAACTCCACGGAACTGCTGCACTTATTGTGCTTGCGCGATCTACTCCTTGCCTGACATTTTTTCTTCTTCTTTTCTCCCTCAGAAGTCTCCTTGATTCTCACTTAATGGCAATAGCTCATAGAGGGCCAAAGCGTCAGTCCCGTCTGCTCTCTGGGGATGGGCCTGTTGGTCCGTCTACTGCCAGCCATCTATTATAAAATAACGAAAATAACAGCTAGCTGGCATCGCTCTGGGACTGACGAAGCCTATTTATTAGTGGAAGATCTCCAAATTGACATCCCTTTGAGACTGAATCCTAAGTTGATTGCCTCCTAAATGACATCGCTTCGAGGCTAACTCACTAGTCCAAATAACATCGCTTTTAGGCCGATTCATTAGTGGATTGTGTCCAATGTAACATAACTTCGCTTCAGGGCTCTCGTGTAGCTACCTAAATGGATTGTCCTCAAAATCACACTGCGTAACGTCTCTGTAAAGCTAACTCACAAGTAGCTTTTCCCCAAAGTAACATGTAGCAACGCTGCGAGGCTGACTCATTGATGAGTTGTCTCTACTATAGCATAGAAGTTAACCTCGGTCTAAGCCTGGCATAGAAGGTCCCAAAATACCTTATAACGTCGCTGTGAAGCTGACTCGTAAATAAATTATCTCCTCTATATCATATAAACTCGTATTGAGGCTGATATAAAGGTCTAAAACATCATATGACGTCAGTTTGAGGCTGATCCACAAGTAGATTGTCTCCCCTGTACTACACATATAAAACCTCGCAAATTACCCTTCACTAAGCGCACCACTTTTCCTCTCTTGCCCCAGACTGCTGACTGCCGCTCACATTGGCACCATTGCCCTAAAAACCCCCGGTCGTTACTGTCATCTGAACTGATTTCTTGTAGTAAAGCCCCTCTTGGGAGGCGGTCGAACTGCCTTTGATGACTCAGCAATTTGTGAGATCTCTTCCTTGTGTCCGAAGGATTACAAAAAGTTCCAATTTTGTTCCGCTGTTAATCGTGATGAAGTTTTTGTGTTAGCTGTATGTGATCCTTTTTATAATTTTATTTTACACTTGTGTCGAGCTTACTCTTTTACCTTGTATTTAATTTCGTCTAAAATGAAGTGCGACTCAAGTTCAGTTTTTATGATGACATGTTCTTATCTTATTCTAATTTTTTTACAGTCGGTCTTCCGTCTCAAAAGTCAAGCTTTTATGTTAGTCTGTTCTGATATATGCCTATTGTTTTACTTTGTTCACCCAGTTAGTCTCCACTCTATATTTCTGTTCGTCTCAACCATAGACCACACCATGCGGTTTATGTCTCAACTTGTATTATTGTCTCCTGCTGCCGGTCTTATGCCGAGTATTTCTGAATTATTTTTGGTCTATTCTTTTCGTTTCACTTACTGATAGTCTCAACTCGATACTTCCGTTGATTTGACATCGCTAACACAAAATAGCTATTATGTTTTCCTCTTTTCCTAATTTCTTTCTTCTTTTAAATGATTTGCGATTTTCAGTAGTTTGGTTTTTTGTTTATGAAATTTTTTAATCAACAACACTGTTGTTGTTCACCAACTCGATAATTTATATGGGTACCTATGTTGTTTGGAGTTTTTTTCTTTTAGTTCAGTGTTTTGTTTAATTTTCATAACTTCACTGTTCATATGTGAGTTATACATACTTGCATTACCATGCCTTATATCATCTGAATTTCATTGAAATTGCTTAGCCTTTGCTATTGTTCTGGTATTTTATTTACCCTCGCCTAATTTCCGCATTAGGGAACTAACTTTCCGTCATCTCTCCCCAGAAATTCGTAAGCTTTCTTTTTCAGCTTTCTTGCTACTGTCGTATAGAAAATCGATAATCTTTCGCAAAGAATTATCTGTCGCTTGAACACTGCAATATTGGAATTTTCCCTCTGCACCGCACCGTACTTTGCTTCGGATCCAAGAATTGCTGCTTATGAATGCAAACAATCTCGTCTGTGCAATTAATGTGAAAGAAACCTGTTTTCTCTGCTTGCTGGGAAGTCAAGCAATTGATATTGTTATCTATTAGTGAAGTATATGCTGCACCTCAGATATGTATTGAAGGGTAAGTAATGAATTTAATAGTACGCCTACTATAATTGTTATATATGGTATTTACTTCTAAGTGCTTTTAATTTTGAAATGATGTTGCACGATTTGTGATGTAGCTGTCTATTAACTATCAATAATTATAATACCAAGTATCAGTCACAAATAAACTCTACTATTGTATCAGAGATGACAATAGGTGAAACGAAATGCTATTTTACCTAGAGTAAATAGATGAAATTTGTGCGAATGGTTTGTTGTTATTTTCGTGCTGGGTATGATGTAGGCTTTGTAAAGTATTTTTGAATGCCTTTAGAAAACCGCAGATGATACCTACATTTCATTCATTTAACCTCCGAAAAATGACATGCATCGTGTATAAATGCAACGTCATTTATGCGCGGGACATAGTTACTTCTCAACCTAATAATTTTTTTTTGTCAACTTCAGTGTGTACATTTGTGGATTTCTATCGCTGTAACATTTGGCCTGGAGATGTGCCTTGCCTGCGAATCGGAGCGTGTAACCGTAACCACCATAAAATCACTCGACTGTTCAAGCTATCAGTTTCTGCCTGTTTAATCTCTATCTTAGCTTCTCAAGAAAGGACAGAGACTTGGCCTAAGGCTCGGGTTAAGTTTGGCTCACCCACCTTCTTTTTTGGAAGTCATGCTCCTATAGGAGAACCCCATAAGTTGCCTTTGCCCCAGGTCTTCAGTATAGGTATCTATCTTTTGCGGCCTACGTTATGTCTTCCGTTTTTTTGTTACTGGATGTTTTTCTTCCGTTCTGCCTCTTCTTTCTTCGCTTGCTGTTCGCAAGTGCCTTGATTCAATGTGGCAAGACCTTCATGCATAGGCTTTTTTATATATTATCCATGTCCCTTCCTCTTACCTCTCTTAAAACACCGTAGCACAGGCCAAGGAATTTTAAACTAACATATGATAATAGAGATAAGAGCGTACAACGTGCAAAAAATCCTCAACTTTTTTCGATTAAATGTTTTGTCATCCATAGGAATAGCAGCGTGAGTAACGTGATGGCATTCTAGTAGTAGGCTGGTCCCCTGGGAATCCGATTCTCAGGATAAAAAGAAGCGCCAATGTGGTTGTAATCATCGTTTATAACTAACTTTAAATTACTAAAAAAATCCATCGCTAGTGTTCAGCAAAATGTGGTATAAGGAACACTAGCTAAAGAATTTTATTAGCGTTTCGAAACGTTTGTTTGATCAGTGACTGACGCCACGTNCTTTGTATCCTAGCAGCGTCCCCGAATGGTTCGTATAAACGTTCACAGACTTAGGATCCACCATGATATGTTGTAAGGAGAGTAGCACCTCTCAACTTCCTGCAAGGTACACCCAGCAGTTTCCGTGTACCAGCTTTGAGGCAGACTTAATTAAACAATTGATATTAGTCAGCAGTTGAGAGCAGACGTAACAGTGAGTAAACTTTGCGACGCGTCCTAATGCTGTCCTAACTTACTTCATTCTGCCGATGGCAGTAGTTAATGTCTTATTATTACTACTACAACTTCAGGCCAAGGTTTCGATGGACGGGTTTCAAAATCCCAGATGAAGCGTTATAAGCACCCCAAGACTCCCAAAGCACTGCTCAGAAGATTCCTGCGAAAAATAAACATTCACGCCTGACTTAAACGAGTCGCACTAAACCTATCGGCTACGGTTGTTTCTGTTTGCCTATCGTAAATGTTGCTATGCATTAACTTTGTGGACTTGGCTCAGAGTGAACTCAAGCTTAGGTTTTGTCTCCTTGCTGGTGATGGATGGGCTTCTTGTTGCTTTCATTATCCCATGTCATATAACTTGTTATTCGTTCGCCTGAATGAAGCACCTAGGGATGGAAATGATAGTCAAACCTATGGGCCAGCGTCCTTAAACTAAATTTACTGCATTTAGGGAGCATGGGGCTATGCGTATTTGTATCAATTTCATTTAGATGATCACCCTGCACGTCTGTCATAAGACGCGATCTCTAGCGGATCTCCAGCTCCTCCCAATTCCCATCTCTTCCCCAACTTGAGGAACACGCTCAACTTTGTCCTTGAATATATGCGCGACACAATTGTGTCGACGTCTCACTTGCTTTTGGGCCGAACTTTCATGGGCTAGAATGTCGTACAAGTCGCATTATTTTGGCTCATGTTATTTTATCAATTGTGTGTAAAGAATAACGTAGGCATTGAAAAAGGTTCGCGCCTGATGCTTATGTTGAAGTTTTCCAGATACTTAAATGTGCGTTCAATTGTCCGTAGAGTTTTTTACGCTGAACAATAGGGTGGAGCGAAAAAGGGGGGGTTTTGCAATTTTTTTTTGAAATGTGACTTCCAACAGAGATATTATGTTGCCAAAGTGCCTCAAAACAATCATGTTAAAATTATAGAAGTGTAGATGAATATTTTGAGGTGTCCCACGAATATTAAATTTTGTAAAATTTCTAAAATGCATTTATGTATACATCATAATTACAAACTGTGAAGCTATAATCCAATACCAAAATTATTGCAATAATTCATAATACTAATAACATACTCAACTCTGCAATATCTATTCAAGCATCTTCAGGTGGTATCATGCTAATAACATTTATATGTTTTTTTTAGCAAATTTCCTAGATTTTTAATTACTGTTATGGAGCTTATCGTACGTTCTTTAGTTTAGTGCAGTTGCTTATAATTGTGTAATCAACTTTAAAAAAAATGTATTAATGAATGTTTTGACTATCCAGCACTTTAATTAATTCCAAAATATTAATAAAAATGCATAAAATTCGGAATTTTCAACAGTCTCGGGGCACCTCAAGATGCTAGATTTTTGGAAAACCCTTTTAACATAATCAATCCTATACAACATGGCAACAAAATTACACCATTGGAAAAAATATTTCGAAAGTTTGTTTTTTCGCTCCACCCTACTGAACAAGCTTCTGGTTTTCATACCAGTATTGCAGCGGCATCATATTGGTAGATGACTGAATATATACGATGCAGTTGAAAGCAAAGCATTAAGGTAGCGGCTACCGATGGTATCATCGTCAATTTTTACGAATGAGAAGATATTTAAGAATCAACATAGAGTAATATAAGCAAACGTTGCAGAAATATATATGTACTAGTGTCCCGAGCCGTCATTGTAAATGACGGCATATTGGGTTATTAAATGACTGGTGCACGTGTGCGATAAATGACGGCGGTAAGTTAGCCCTTCAGGAAAACCCCCGCTGGCTTCCTCATTTTTCCCCTATCTAATACTGAAGAAAAAGATTCCAAGGTACTCAACTTTTTTTTTCGCCTTTTGAAATCTGAATTTTCTCCTNTTTTTACATTTTGAAATCTGAATTTTCTCCTATCTTATTCCCATAGAGCGTGACAGGAAAGATATAAATATATAAATAAATAAATAAAAACACGACGTGAATTATTATATAGTAGATTATGGTTCTTCAGTACTATCAGTAATAATTTGGGGAAAGGAATTGTGTGGAAAGGTTCCTTGTACGCAATCCTCTTTACAAATTAATGATTGATTGTGTTTAAGTCAGCAGTGGTTCTTCCCTTGTCTGCTTTATCCTGCCCGAATAGTTCCTTGAACTAATTAGGGACTTGAGACTTTTATCTTTTGATTTCGAATTACATCTATCTATTGATATTTCCCGTATTAGGTTTTTTAAATTCTGTACAAGTTTCAATAAAATTATTATTATATTATATTCTGGAAATGTTGACTTTTACTGCTCTATGTTGATTTTAATTTTTTTTTATTCTTGCGAATAGCCGGTGGTAACGTTTCGGCAACCTTGGGGCTTTGCCTCCTACTGAAGTACCTATGCAAATAGAGTAAAACATCTAATGCTAAGGGGGATGGACGCGGCTATCAAATAAACGTGAACGTTTCTCTTACTTCCGCATCCGAATGCGTTGCTGTCTGTCCGTTCAAACAGCGGAAACTGTCCAGTATTCTGTATTCGTGCATTTGGCAGAGGAAAGACGCAGCATCAATACCACCATAAGCGCTGATTTTTTTTTACGATTTAAACGCCATCGTAGCGAAAGTAGCCTGGCGTGCGCGGTAGTTTAGACACAATGCCGGAGTAGCGAAACTAACATAAACGCTATGGTATGCTGGGTGTCCTGAACATCATAATACTACAACTGCCGTAAGTGCCTCTGGCCTCGGTTATATAGATCCACCTTAATTCCAAATTTAACGTATGCGCTGGTGAGCTCGATGCCTTGGACTCGAGTAGCCTATATACAACAGCGGAAAAAGAACATTTTGCGCGGCTCTATAATCATGTGGCGAGCAAAGCGCTGCATAAAGCATGTCTCCACCGCGGCGACATTTCTCTTCATTGATTTACCTTCGATTTCACCGCCTCACCACGGGGCGCCTCCGCAGGTCGGTGCACTGCCCCTCAGCGACGCTGCTGCTGCTTGAGATCTGTGTCGCCTGAAAAGGTCTTTTGGTCACGTTTTAATCCTATTCCTACCAGGTTTTCACTGAGAGAAATTTTGTCCCAATATCGAAGCACGCAAGTGCATCGTGATTAGATTAAATTAGATAGGCGGCAGTGGACGAACCAAAAGGCCCATTCCCAAAGAGACACCGAAACTTACACCCCGGCCCTCTATGAGCTATTGCCATTATGTTAGTTGGATGTAGAGGACTGGGAAAACGAGAGGAGAAATAATGGAAGACAAAAGAGAAAAAAAGAAAGAAAAAAATAAAAAAGGGGAGATAAATCTCCGCCAAAGAGATGGTCATGAATGCATGCAGGCATGATCGATGGCCGCTGATATGCGTAGCTTAAATGTATAGATGGAGCGGAAGTGAGAAGAAGTCAGCTTAAAATGGCCTGGGAAGCTTTGGCCATAAATGATTCACTTTAACTAACTCCACCGTAATTATAGTAATAATCATGTATTATCTTGCATACAGTAATTACACCTAACGAGTTATTCATTTTGCCTTAATTGTAGAATTTAGAAGTTCAAATATTGAAGGAAAGGAGAAGCCAGCGCTGTGAGAATCCGAGCATCGAAGTCAGCCTGGGAGAGAATTTCCACTTCTCCGCAGCGCGGACTTCATGTCCTGTTTTGCACACTACCAGTGACATATCGTCAAAATTTTAGAATAATAAGGCAAATGATACCTACGTCAGGTTTATCCACTGTATGCGAGATTATGAATGATCATTAATACCATAATAGTAAAGTTAGTTGAAGTGCATCATCATGATGCACGTGTGTGTTTCGGTTTGGGGACAAAATTTCTCTCAGTGTTGTAATTTTGCTGAAAGGTTTTTTTTTTGTCCTATTGTAGTCCTACGGGATAGGAAGGTTTTATTGCCTGGTGCAGGTAGGGTTACTCCTCTGGTGCCTGAATTCAGAAGATCAGTTTTTGTAGTCCCAGTACCAATGGTACCGATCAGTGATCTGGGAAATATGTGCTAAAGGGCTAAGTAGTGCCATTCTGTCGCATATTCTGTCCAATTATATGACTGAATTTTGATTTCTTACATAAAATATGATGCCTATGCCTACACTTCACCAGGGTAAACTATGAAAATCAAAACTCAGTCACAAAATTTAGTCGAATATGCGTGCATATTTTGCAAAGTCGCAACCCTAGACTCACTAGTATAAAAACTGACGTTTAGCGCGTCCGATAAAGGGTTAAGATATATACCTATTGCCGCGTGTCAACTTTTTCTGGCGTTTCAAGCAGTGCTGTTCGTACGAGTAAGGAAATTTTCGTTCATCGCTTTAAGAATAAATTGTCTGGTTGTTTTACATAGGCCTACTTGTCAAATTATATTAAGACGCTGTTTTGTAGTTTTTAAACTTTCTGTACCGAATTGTGTTGAAGTCTTTTCTTACTTTTATAACTTGCAGCAATATGTTGAAACATTGTACATCTAAATAAAATGGAATAATCTCGTGGAAATAGCCAAAGACGATAGAGCCCTTAACATCTGTTGCTCGTTAGTTCAACGATGCTCCTTATCCTGCCTGGATTTATCGACCATAGAAATATGTTAGTAATGGAGGCTGTAATGGTCGTACCTAAAGGAAACTCTCTCTGGGACACATTTGTTTCTAGGCCACTATGTTTAAGAAACTTGATGTTCAGAGAAACGTCGAAGGGCCCAGAGAACATATCCGTATGACACGACTGTATATAGTCTAGCTACTATAGTAGCTAATGGTGACAAAATTCATCTCCTTCATATATGTATTTCCTCCCCGAATTTCTCTCTGGAATCAGTGTCAGAAAGAAAGTTTTTTCATCAGTTTTATAATGTTAGTCTGCACCACAGTTGATATCGTTCGGCATTCGACCGAACCGTTTGCTTGATACGTTGGTCTTGTGCTGTGAAATTCTGGAACAAGAATTATGTTTACTCCGTGGCGCTTCTTCATAATTCTGGTACTCTTTTTAAAATTTAATTTCCATCTTTTATAGTCGTGTTCCTTTAATTTTAGTCCCACTTTACAAACCACCTTCCGCGGCTCAATATATGCACTCCTTTAATATTCCTATCAGTTTACAGTCTGAATTCCAACTCTCACAGTTGCGCTCCTTTAATATCCTTACCATTTTACAATCTAAATTCCTACTCATATAGCTACACTCCTTTACTTCACCTGGTATATTACAATCCAAATTCCCAGTGGACGGCTTATTAGCTTCATTTGAGCAGTTAATGTTATCAGAACTACCATGCTTTGCGCTTGCCTTCTTATCATCTCACGAACACGTCGCCGTAGCGGCAGCAGCAGGTTCTGTCCGTTTGTTTGCATGTTAAGACGTGCGTGTAATTCACGGAGCCTGAACTTGCGCGGTCGATGGTCGCTCGACCTTGAATGTGAAGCGTCATTGCTGCTAGTACCATGCTGGGCGGGTACTGTTGAGTGTACCATGCTGAGCGGGTACTGTTGAGAGTACCACGCTGGGCGGGTACTGTTGAGTGTACCATGCTGAGCGGGTACTGTTGAGAGTGCCATGCTGAGCGGGCACTGTTGTTTGCACCGTGCTGAGCGCGTACTGTTATGAGTACCGTGGTGAGTTGGTGCTGCTGCTGTGAGTACAAAGTTGAGGTGGTACTGTTGTACCCGTGCATCGTACTTCCATTGCCGCTGGGGCACTCAGATATTGATGGAATCATTGGCTGAAATCATGCATCTCGGTAAAGATAAAGCAACCGAAGAAGCAAATAGAGCGCTCTGACATCGCATACCTCCGCCAAGCAAAGCAATGAAAACGAAAAATTAAAATTGTTTCCCAATCTATGATTTTTTTTTTATCAGACCAAAATCTAATCATTTGTGGCTCTTAATAGTAATAACGGCTTCTGTAATTTTTTTTTTTTTAAGATCCGTTCATAACGTTTCAGTTATGTCGCTAACAAACATTTTGACAAATATTAGTCCAACACACAAACAGACCAACCGATCATCACCAAAATTTATTCATTAATGCATTTTAATTTTGAACATCATTAACAATTCCCTGAAATTTCATGAAGATCCGTTCATAAATTTGGGAGTTATTTTGCTAAGAAGCATAAAATCAAACACAGAGACAAACGAACCAACGGATCATCAGAAAAATTTGGTCATATACTCTTCGTAATATACTTAACAAATCCTGCAGATTTCACAAAAATCTGTCCTTAACTTTTTGAGTTACGGTGGTAAGAAAAAGTAGGCAGACAAACAAACAGATGGACGGATCGTCACCAAAAGTTAATTATCTGTACCTTTTAACATACGTAACAATACCTGTAAATTTCATAAAAATCCATCCATAACTTTTTGAGTTAGCTTGGTGACAGAGAGACAGACAGCTCCACAGTAGGGTGGAGCGAAAAAACAAACTTTCGACATATTTTTTCCAATGGTGGGATTTTGTTGCCATGTTGTATATGATTGATTATGTTAAAAGGGTTTTCCAAAAATCTAGCATCTTGAGGTGCCCCAAGACTTGAAAATTCTAAATTTTATACTTTTTTATTAATATTTTGGAATTAAATAAAGTGCTGGATGGTCAAAACATTCATTTAAACATTTTTTAAAGTTGATTACACAATTATACGCAACTACACTAAACTAAAGAACGTACTATAA
>LQNS02278161.1:9377134-9389622 GCA_001587735.2 Parhyale hawaiensis
TATGATATATAGATAATTGCATTTTAGAAATTTTACAAAATTTAATATTCATGGGGCACCTCAAAATATTCATCTACACTTCTATAATTTTAACATGATTGTTTTGAGGCACTTTGGCAGCATAATATCTCTATTGGAAGTCACATTTCGAAAAAAGTTGCAAAACCCCCCTTTTTCGCTCCACCCTGGCCCACAGCTCCACACACCCGCTGGTGTTGATATATTGACGTATTTTAGTAAGCAGTTTAGGACTTGTGTTTTTTATGGCACCGATAGATAACATGGTTTGTCGACAGTTGGAAACATATTATCGTAGCTCTTCTTTATAACGATGATATATTATTACAAATCTCTGTAGACTTGCATACTGTTCTATCGTAGTGATATTGCCCTGAGATGCTTGGCACTGCTACAGCCATGCTATTACAGTATTGATTGTATAGTACTTGCGATACAATCAATATGGCGCCGCCGCCCTTCTCTACTTAATTGTGCAGTAGTGTGTTGATCGTGAACATCCTGTTCCTGGGAACCTCCTGTTCCTGGGACATTGAACAATAGACGAGCTGACGGCCCGTGACCGAGAGTACTCGCACCCTGGCCTTCGGCTGTCGTAGTACCATGCCTTGCTGTGCTCCTGTACCATTGTAGCTGGTACCTACCTGTATTCCAACCATCACTAAGTGTTTGTGCATGTACTAGTGTATGACCTTGCGCACAGAGAACATACCAGGCACTTGTAACTTGATAATGCAATCTACCACATTTCGATTATGTGGCTCATAAAATGCTAGGTCTTCCTGCCAAACGTATTGCTCATAAATAGATTCTTTAGCCACAATATATGAAGCGTTTCTGGTTGAAACATTTACGTTCCATCAACTATAGATCGTTCGTTGTGAGCTGGGTGTGCCTCAGAGAAGTATGCTGCACATAAATATGCTTTCCACAAAGAGAGCTTATAACCTTTAACTGTTAACGCTTCTGTTCGAAATATTTTGAAGTCATTGCTTCAAGAATTCGTTGAGTTTGTGTACTGAGTCTTTGACTTGAGCTGTGTGTTTGTCGGAGAAGTATGGAGCCGAGCTTAAACACGTGCGCATCGACTCAACAAAGCCCTTCGTGTTGGAGTCACAACCCACTGAACATGTTAATGGCTTGCGTCGACTTATGTCGATCTCCCGTTTTGTTCCTTTACGGCTTTGGATCACACTAGTTGTGGCTAGGGACATTTATTAAACACAAAATAACTAACAAGTATCTAAACATTAAAAGGAAAAGACCTAAACGAGTTCAAAAATGAACTTTAGATGTTTTAGAGATTTTTGGCAATAAACCCTTCCGCCTGGCAAAGTCAGGCTTCCTCGTAACCGTTCGTTAACTGGTTAAGATACCGTTACCTAAAAATGCTAACCGTAATGTCGACGGTTCATGATAGTCGCTATCGTTTTTCGTGTTGTGATTGCGATAAGAGTATTCCTTCGCCCCCAGCATTAAGTTACTTTACTGTACTATCTCTGAATAACCCAGAGACCCCAATCCAGTCATAAGAACCAACCGACTCTGTTATATTGTCGAAAGACAATGTTCAATCTTCCAACGCTATATACAATACTTAAACTGTTTTTCGAATACTAACTCCATTATTGGCGAATGAATAGATCGTTGTTATATCGTCCTCGTATCGAACACGGCTCGAAAACCCTGAAGATAATAATAATAATAATTAGAGCACTCTGAGAGTGCGTACCTCTGCCAAACGAGGCAACGGTAGCAAAAATTCAAACTGGCTCTGAAACCATGATTTTCTTTGTATCAACTCCAAAATCTGATCATTTCTCCCTTTTGATAGTAATAACAGCTTGTGCAATTTTCTTGAAGATCAGTTCATAACTTTTTGAGTTATGCTGCTAACCAACGTTATAACAAACATGAGTCAAACATACAAACGAACGAACCGATCTGCACCAAGATTTAATCATCCTATAAATTTCATAAAGATCCATTCATTTTTTGTTTGAGTTATTGTGCTAACAAGCATAATATTAAAAACTGACAAACGAACGAACCAACGGATCATTACCAAAATTTGGTCATTTACTCTTCATTATATACCTAACAACGCATGTGAATTTCATAACAATCCGTCCATAACGTTTGAGTTCTGTCATTGAGAAAAATGAGGCAGACAAACAAACAAACAAACAAACAAACAAACGGGTGGACGGATCTTCACCAAAAGTTAATCATCTGTTCTTCCTAACATACATAACAATCCCTGTAAATTTCGTCAAAATCCGTCCATAACTTTTTGAGTTATCTTGGTGACAGACAGGCGAAGAGACAGACAAACCCGACGAAACAATAAATAGCCTCCTTGGCGGAGGTGATAATGTGGTAGGTACGAGTTTTACGACTTCCGTCGGCAAGTGCAGAGCTGTAACATGGTTGCCCCAACAGCTGCTGTCAACCAGGGTTGCGCCAGGTGTCATCCCAGAAATGGCTAGATTTATTGGGAGTTTAATTTTCTTGGAAAAATGAAGTGCCAGTGTGGCCACAAAAGATAGGTTTCGCCTTTTAGCAATCTCTCATCAGTGTTTTACTTGTTGAACAAATATTAGAAATTAGCACGAAAAACGTGTTTGTGAATGCGCTAATCGAAGTCTTTGTGTCAGATCGTTCGCTTTTCTAATCAAATCTCAGTATCAACGCCGCAGCGACTACGTTAATTGAATTTTACTCGAATTGAGCGTTACAATAGCGGCGGTGTTCGGTGTTACCAAAATACTCGCTACAGCGAACTTATCTTCCCTTCAGAGCAGTCGCAATGCCGTAAACTCTGCACTTATCTTCCTGATCGATACGGGCAGATAAGGCTGTGCTGCTTTAGCATTAATCTTTGGTAATTCTTTCTACTTAACTCTTTTTTTTTAGAGACCATGCGATTCCTCTTCTTATAAGTTCATTGTTTTTTTTTTTTTGTGGAGTAGGCAGTTTTTCTTACCCTTAGTAACTTATTACTGAGACGAACTGGTTTCTCTTACTAAGTTTCCTTACTTAAATTAATCTGTTTCTCCTTACAGCGCACATCCTTAATTAGCTTCCTTGTTCGTTTACTTAATATCTCCTAACCTATTGCATGTTTTTCTTTCGGTAAGAGCACGAATTACACCCTGCAATTGCAAATGTCCCCTGCAATTCCGTTGGCATTTATTCGTCGGTTTGTTTACCTCTCGTCACTGCCCCGTTCCGCACTGACCTGCAATAGCCACTTGCCCGTGTTCGTTTTCCCCCGACACTCTCATCGCCGTGGGGTTAATTGGTGCAGCTCTGTTGATGTCGGCAGGTCCATCCGACACGAGTGCCTGCCCATTGCTGCTCGCCACATCACCTGCCTAATGACTCCTATCAGTTGTGCCAATTTGCCGGCGCTCTGCTAATTGCTCGTCCTCTCGCTCAGTGCTGCCTACATCCTTGGGCCCGTCCGTACAGCCGCGCTAACTTCTGCGTCGTCTTCCTTTTTGCTGGCCACTGCCGTGCTCAACTTCGGTCCATGCTCCATAGTAGAGAATTGACCTCTTAATTCCTGGTTTAGTCTTGCCTTGCTCTCTTAAGAAGACCGCTATTGGGAATATTGCATGCATGGTAGAACTACGGAAAAGTAGACCCGTCGCTTCACCAGTTTGCGAGTCTTCTGCGCATCTCGCTCTAAAGCGCCACCTGGAAACCTTGAGCGCGGCTAGTGGCTTTTTTGTATGCGAGTTTATGAAAGTAACGTGAAGAAAAAACTAACTGTCGATTGTTTCCGTATTTTCTGCACGAAAAATAATAAAAAATCTGCGCTGGACTCTCTTTAGATATCTTGAAGATAGAGATCTATGTGTAAAGATGATAAATCGGCAAGTTTTCGTATTACGGTAACGCGGTTGCATTTCTCTTTGATTTTTTCCCTGTGCGGTATGGGGAAGATTATCTTCGACTATGGCTTTTAGGTAAAAGGCAATAAAACATTAAAAAATTTTTCCTCTGAGGCGATATTCCAATATATATCTACATCCTTAGCATCTGCACAATATTGTACAGATATATTACTTGGGCGCAACGTGAGGTACCTACCAGTCCTACCTATTACTCTAATTTTCCTAAATTGAAGACCTATGTCTAGCTTTTAATTTGTTTGCAATAAATAACTTTCATATACGTGAAATGGCTTTACTACGAGTACTTTCAACCGTATACGACTCACATTTTTGCATCTGTGAACTTATCGAACGTTTTGTCTGTCAGCCACCGCAATCGTAGGAATACAGCTTACTGGTTCGGTCTTGAAATTTGACGTAGTATCCCTCATTTATTCAAAAGCAAAAAGTAATGGACCAGTACTTACCGATTTATAACTGCAGCATGGCTTGCTTTTCCTTAGTATTAAAGGAAATTCATCTTTCTAATTTTATATATTCTGTAGTGGCTAAAGTGAACGACTTATATTTTTGATTGTCGTAAAAATTATGACGATAAAAGTTTTGACTGACAGTAAAAGCCATATTGACACCCAAATAAATTTTATTATCAAAAGACGAAAAAGGCCACAACATGAAAGGAAGGAATACACTCAATGTTGACAACAGCATCTGTTCTTCGAGTTTTTGGAACAAGAGGCTCGTGCAACGCGGATTGATTGTACCATCATTGTAAGTTCATGCAGTTTTTTTTTTTCAAAACGTCAGTGCAACAATTTCTTGGGATCAAAAGTATCCTCGGACACAAACTGTACCTGGATACTTCACAGCGCGTGTAAGCCACAGGCTTCCAGATACCTTTCTTCTTTTTTTTTTTACAAAATTAGGTCTATCATTCACATTCTTTTTGGAAGGAGAGGCTTCGTTGTAGCTCTTTAATTCGGACTGGAGGCCCTACTGAAAATCACTGGCCGCTCGGTGCGAGACGATGCCTTCACTTCAGCGTTTTACCCATTCCTCGACTAGTTGTAGACACGGTGCCGTACCTATGGCTACTAACACACGCTAGTCAGAAGAACGAGCTTGCTCAGCTAATTTCAGTGGCGTGCAAAAGTTAAGAAGCAATGAAAAGTGTTCAAGAAAATCGTTTAATATGAAAAGGGTAGAACACGCACACAGCTGTGCGTTGCAACATAACTCATTCAGTTATTCAGCATTTTTATTTCAAAATTTCAGTTGAGAGCATTTCACTCACTTACCGAAGAATAATTCAAGAATAATTCAACATTAAGAGAAATAATGTAAGTTTACCCCTCCCCCCGTGCAAAAGTTAAGGAACACCTCAAAAAATGCCCAACCAGTCAGAAGAAAGAAGAAAACAAAAGGAAATAATATTTAGTGAAGATTCCCTTACTATCTATAACTGCTGCGCATCTTTCACTAAAAGATCTAATCAATTTATTGCAAAAAGAGGAAGTTAACGCTCCGGCCCTACCTCTCCTGAAGTATCCTCTACAATTCTTCAGTATTTCGGGGATTCCAACTGTGAGCTGTGTCCCCAGTGATCTTCCAAATGTTCTCAATTGGATTCAAATCTGGGCTCTGGGGTGGCCAGTTTATAACTGATAGGTTTAAGTGTTCAAAGAAAGCTTTAACCTTTCTAGCGGTGTGGCAGGGAGCATATCTTGCGTGAAAGTGGGGAGTCGCAAACTTGTGGCGCGTAGGATGGAAGCAAATGATCGTGTAGCAATTGTGTTTTAACTTCTGCTTTGACTTTGTCATGTTGGCAAAGTAGTGGTCCAGGCCCATCAGAAGAAAATACCCCCCAAAGCATCACAGTGTCTCCACCAAATTTCACTGTTTTCTTGGCACATTTCACGGATAGTATTTCTCCTACTTTGTGCGTGCCTTACATATGATTTTCCGTCAGATCCAATGACCTTGAACTTTACTTCGTCATAAAAATGTACCCCAGACCCCTTTTCATTAATCCAGACGACATGTTCCTGAGCAAACTGAAGCTTACGTTTCTGATATTTTTTTTTTAGAGATCAGGGGCTTGGAGACAGGGACGCATACTTTCAAGCCAGCCCGTTGAAGACTACGCGAAACAGTGGACCGAGACACAGCTCCACCTGACCTTACCTTAACTCATAGGTACTCATTTTGACAATCAGCTGGTCTTCTTGAGGAGTAGTCGTGGGCGGCCGCCCGGTTTTCCCTCCAGCTTTTACGTGTCCAAGTTGCTTATAGTTAGAAATGATACGCTGAACATTAGTGCGAGACTTCCCTATCATGGCAAGAATCTCTGATAGGTATTTTGCAAGATTACGCCAAGACAGAACACGATTATTCTTTTCAAAAAACATCCTACGTCGTAGCACGGGCGCCATGATTGTTTGACGGTCTGTCATGTTTCAATAATGCAGCGACACTCTTATTTATTCAAATAATACTAGAGGGCCCAGCCGTCAAAAATGACCGCAAAATTTTGTGATTGAGCTTTTTATTGTTCCGGTTCCCAGTATAGGTTTGGCTGTATTATAGGTCTCATCCCTGCAGGCCTGATCTTCCATTAGTGAAACTTAAGTGGTATAGCAATGAGTTTTGCGATAGGAAAATATCCCCCCTGCGAGATAAGGCGTGATTATCAGCTTGAAATTGGTTGTGACGTTAAGCTGCACCAAGAAAGTATAGTTCAGTCAAATTAATTGACTGAAAATGCCCAGGGCGAAGCGTCGAAATTTGACTGCGATGTAAATTCAATATAAAAAGGCGTCTGCTCAGCGTGAAGATATAACTGCTACAATATAATTCAGCTAATGAAAGCATAAGCGGAATGGATTACGCACGAAAGGAACGAAAACTCCAAGACTGAGGAGCGAGACTGAGCTTTTCTAACTGCCGGGGATCCAGAGCTCGAGATCCAGAGGCCGGAGGTCCAGAACCAGGGCCCTCAAGTTCCCAACTACTATATTCCCATTCATCGGATCGCTACGCCCTTGAATTTATTCTTATCTTATTCCCATAGAGAGTGACGGAGAGACCGACCAACATTGGAGCAAGCAAGCGACTAACAACTGTGTTTTATTATATAGCTTGTGGATAATAATAGCCTTTTAAAGCGCAATATGGTACTTAGTTCTAGGCATTTTTTGAAGTGTACCTTTACTTTTACGCAGGGGCAAAATTCCCTTAATTGCTTTAATGTTGAATTGTTTTTCAGTAAATGATTGAAAGAAATGCTCACAAATTTTGAATGATAGATGCTGAATGGGTTATGTTGTAACGCACAACTGCGTCCATGTTCTAGTTTTTTCATGGTTAACTATTTTTTAAACTCTTTTCACTGTTTCTTAACTTTTCGCGCCACTGTTTAATAAATAATAATCAGTTTAATACTGCGAGGCGCATAGACGTAGAACGTGACAAGAATTAAATACAGAAGGTAACCTTTGGCAGGACCACGTTCTTTTTTGCCCTTAGGTAGCTAATGAAGCTATTCCTCCGAATGTTTTGTTCAACCCACGTAAACACAACTTGGAGTGTACCAAAGGATGTTTAAACAATGTTAGCCATCTAGTTCACTTAAACTTGACGGGATTTATAACTCAAAATTCTTCACATTTTTGTACTGTTTAAATGGACATAGCAACACATTCGGATGGGGAGATGAGGAAGCCCGTTCTTTTGACTTGCGTGTGTACCAGCTTTTAATTACTTAACCCCTGTCTTGGGGTTCGTTCGAAAATTTGGTTGCCCGGGGGACGTTTTTACATGAACTTTCCGTCTTTCTTTGAAATCTTTTAACATTTCAATTAACTGCAGCTCTTGATGCTATTCCCTTCGTAACAATTTCTTTGCACGTTAATTTCTCTTTCTAAAGAGCAACGATCACAGAACGTTTACATTTAGACAATGTCGGAACAGAAAATTGATAATTAGTCAATTATTACAAATTTTACACCTAGTACAACTCCCTTTTCTTCATGTCTGCATCCATTATAACTATCCCTCCTAAATTATCTCTGTACATCTAATAGAACTTTCTTTTCTATTACAACTTCCTTTTTTCGATTCTTAAGTGTACTGCACCTTTCTCATTTCTTACTTTCAGCTCGTACTGCGCGAGTTGCCATGCAGTGCAACTTCATGCTGTATTTTTAACTGCAATAACACTTAGGTACTTGTTCTATTGCCACTTTGGTACTTGTTCTATTGCATTTGGAGCCCAATATCCTAATTCTGTATTTACTGACAAGTTCTTTTCCTTCCTTTCTTTGTGCTTCGCCGTCCCAATTTCACATTCTTACCATATCCCAAACTAAATTTTTTTGGCGCTTATCCGGTATCATTCGCTGCCTAGTGCCTCTCAAGCTGTTGTCGCGAAAGATATTGCTGTGTTGCAGGCAGGCTGTGGGTTTCCGCGAGGGCTCAATTTTTTTCTGAAGGGGCCTCAAATAAATGCGAAAATCTTTATAATGATGTAAATAACATATGTATTGGTTATAAAAATGTTGTGCAACTTGCCTCTTTTTTTAGTTTTTTATTTACCTGCAGTACAACTTCCTAAATTTAGGTATCTCTAACTGCAGCCCCATTTTCTTTTTCCATCTCTAATTGGAGCGCAAGTTTCCGTTTTAGGAGTGGCTATCGTTGCAGATGTTATTTACGTAAGCAATTTAATCGGCCCGCTGGCGCAGCACTCTGCCGTAAATTTTTACTGACAGCGAGCGCTTGCCGTAAAATTTGTGATGTTATAAAGTGAAGTCCTGCGCCGGGCTGCAGTGCAGGAGCATAGCAGGGTCTTGTTGATGAGCTCAAACGTCTTTCATATGATAATACTTAATACTGAAGTCTGTAAGTAAGCGGGTATTTGCAACACTGCAGACCTACAGTAAGACAAATGAAAGTACTTGAGAGGGTAAGGATCATGTATCTGATAATATTGTACGTTGAAGGAAGTTAGCGGACCTGTAAAATTGCGCTCATAGACAGTAGGAATATTGGAGGTACTAGTGGTGTACTGTCGTCGCTTCGTATCGTGATCTGTGTAGTAGTAGGGGTACAATCGATAGGCTACTCTATACTATGCTTGATTATTTACTGGAAATTGGGCCTTGTGCAAGCACCTTCTAAGGCTGGTTTTTGTAAAGTTCGATACCTACAGCTCTCTGTAGCCAAGCGAAAGTAAAGCTGTATAGGCAGCAGTGTGAAGTGTGTGTGTCCGTGTTCAATGTCTGTTCAGGTTCGATGACTATCAGGCTGCCCTGAAAAATATTTGCCGTCCTGTGGGGTATGAATTTCCGCGAGGACTCTGTTTTTTCAGATAGGGACTCAAACAGAAGCCAAAATATTCATAGTGATATAAATAATGTATTTACTGGCCAGAAACGTGAATTCGTGCTTATAAGAAGCAGTGGGAGACTTGTGACAGAATCTTTACAATCTCACAGGACACAAAACTGATCACAATTAATTTGATCTCCCTCTCGTGCTTTGTGTTCATGAATTTGCGTTACTTGCGAAGGAACACTCTCCTTGCGTTGCATTTATCCGTTTGTTGTTAATTCCCTATGTTAATTGAGAATGTTTCATTGACGAATTTTAAATTTGCCGTAGCAATCTTTTTGCTATGTTTGGACAATCAGGCACCGTGTAATATCTGGCTATTTTAATTATTATTTTATTTACTTTTATTTATTATTCCATTGATACAACTAACAAGGCACAGTTAGAGTGACTTTAGGTAGCCACATTGTGCCTCGCAGCAGCGTGGCTGAGGTGGCCTTCAGGTCACGCTCGACTCCCTCCAATAGCAGTTAAGTTTAGTGGGCAGGCGGGCCGGTCTTATTGGTACAGCATCGCTCATAGTTCACTGTGGCTCACCTGCGGCCTCCTCCGCCGCCTGCTCCTCTTCTTACTTTACGACAGGTGTCGTGCTGCTGCTGCTGCTGTGTGCTCCTTGATTGTGTTTGGTATCCTTGTGTTGAGCGTGTGGGATCCTTATGTTGCGGTTGGAGTCCTTGTGTTGAGCGTGTGGGATCCTTGTGTTGCGGTTGGTGTCCTTGTGTCGGGTTTTGAGTCCTTGTGTTATGTTTGGAGTCGCTTGTGTTGTGTGTGAAGGGCTTGTATTCTTTATGGAATGCTTGTGTTTAGTTTGGAGTGTTTGGTGTTGTGTTGTGAGGCTGTTTATGTTCTGTTGGAACGCTCAACGGCCTTTTTAAATTACCTATGCTGTGTCAAATGCTTGAATGAGATGTTGAATCTTCGTTGTGTTTTGTAATTGTACAGAGCACAAATGTGAGGAGACAGAAGTCAAATCTCCGCCCCCAAGCAGCGGCCTGCTGAAGGGGATCAACCCAAATTTTTTAATACGTTTTTATTAGTGGACCGATTATTCTGATATTTGCACAGTATATGCAATTTCGAAAAAGAAACACATTGTGCTCATGCAACTTTTTTGAATTAGGCCTTAGTTTGTGAAATAATGGGAAATTAATCTATACATCAATTATATATATATATATATGTATTTCCTATTAACTATCTCAAAAACTAAGGCTTATATCAAAAACATTGCACGAGCAAAATGTGTTTCTTTTTCAAAAATACATACACAGTGCAAATTGCAGAACAATCGATGCTCAATCGATAAGTTTGATTCCCCATGCCGTAACTTTGTGCCTCTTTTGGGGGGTTACAGTGACCGTAACTCCATGATAATTTTGGACACACTTCCCACTACATAATGACTCTTTTTTCATAAAAAAAAGAAAAATTGACAATTATGACCACAATCACTGGGTTGATCCCTTCAAAGCACCCTGCTGCAGAGCTGCAAGTTATTAATTACGCTGCGCTTGTCTCTTGATAACTGTAGCGCAAGTTCAATGCCGTAGTGTAAATTCAGGACATTCGAACTCCACCCTGTAGTGTGGGTCTATCCAATAACAATTTTTCCCTCAGAAGTGTTCACTGAAGAGTTCCAGCGCTCGAGAGGTTAGCCCAACCTGATACGTTATTTCGATTTTTGGAAGATCCGCTTTCTTTTGAAACGAATTTCAACTGCCTGGTAATTTATCTTCATGAGAAAGCTAAATAACAGAAGTTCTAAGTCCCGCAGCCCCACTGTAGTCGCGGCTGCATTCTAGCCAAGCTGTCTCTCACGGAACATACTATACTATTGCTGGGCGAGATACTAGCCTCACCAATTAATGCTGTAAATATAGGGAAATCTAAACTATCCGAGTTGAAAGGATATAATGTTATGACCGAACTTCAATTTGGGAACAAAAGATAAAGTATGGTATTATTGCCAGAATAAATAGATGGTTTGATTGTATTGAGTGTTGAATCACGACGTGCATCTGCCATTTGGAGTCATGTTGGGTTTTGAGTTTCTTGTATTGTGTTGGAGTCGCTTGTGTTTGTTGTGGGGTCCTCGTATTGGGTTTGGAGTCGTTTGTGTTTGTTGTGGGGTCCTCGTATTGGGTTTGGAGTCGCTTGTGTTTGTTGTGGGGTCCTCGTATTGGGTTAGGAGTCCTTATACGGGAGTTGATGTTATCCAACTGACTTAGCCCAGTACCTGGGACCGTGAAATTCTTTGTATCAACACCAAAATCTAATCATTTATCGCCTTCAACAGTGTTAAGAGCTTCAGTAATTTTCTTGAAGATCCGTTCATAAATTTTCGAGTTATGCTGCTGACAAACATTGTGACAAACACTAGTCAAACACACAAACAGACCAACCGATCATCTCCAAAGTTTATGCATCTATGTCTCTTAACATTACTAACAACTCGTATAAATTTTTTAAACATCCATTCACAATTTTTTTTAGTTATTGTGCTAATAAGCATAATATTGAAAACAGTGACAAACTAACGAACCAACTAATAGATCATCACACAAATTTGGTCGTTTACTCTTCGTAATATACCTAACAACTCATGTAAATTTCAGAAGAATCTGCCCATAACTTTTTGAGTTACGGCATTGAAAAAATGAAGCAAACAATCAAACGAATAGACATATCTTCACCAAAAGTTAATCATCTGTTCCTCCTAACATACCTAACAATACTTGTAAATTTTGTCAAATTCCGTCCATAACTTTTTCAAATATCTTAGTGACAGACAGAACAGAATCCTTGACCGCCCAAGAATCTAAAACTCGAGTTTCAGTTTTGGAGCGGTTCAAAGTTGTTTTAGGGATGTGTCGCGATTAGGCTAGCTATGTTGTAGGGCATGCGGCGTTATTGCTTCAACAGTGACGCTCTACACACAAATTTCTTGGAATATTTTAAATTCTCCTTCGCGTAGGTGCATCGTCATCCGTCTTACCGTACATAGAACTTCATGTTGTTCAGCCCTTACGAACATTGCCCGCTCTACCCGTCATCAGTGCGTCACACGCTTCGCTTATCTAGCCATCGATCCTTCCTCATATTGATCCTGCCAGCTTATTTCCGTATTGATCCTTTAGCATTTACCTGCGTAGCTGCGTCGTCGTACCTGCCCTTATA
>LQNS02278161.1:9394705-9407079 GCA_001587735.2 Parhyale hawaiensis
CGATTCTTGGGTCTATACCGTTCTGTCTGATATGGCCTGCCGCTCTGGATAGTCCCGATTCTTGGGTCTATACCGTTCTGTCTGATATGGCCTGCCGCTGGATAGTCCCGATTCTTGGGCCTATACCGTTCTGTCTGATATGGCCTGCCGCTCTGGGCAGTCCCGATTCTTGGGTCTATACCGTTCTGTCTGATATGGCCTGCCGCTGGATAGTCCCGATTCTTGGGCCTATACCGTTCTGTCTGATATGGCCTGCCGCTGGATAGTCCCGATTCTTGGGCCTATACCGTTCTGTCTGATATGGTTTACCGCTCTGGGTAGTCCCGATTCTTGGGTCTATACCGTACCGTTCTGTCTGATATGGCCTGCCGCTGGATAGTCCCGATTCTTGGGTCTATACCGTTCTGTCGGGTATGGTCTGCCGCACGCATTAATCGTAACTGTTGTGGCTATGGTTCTGTTTGATATGGTCTGCTGCTCGGGGTGTTGCAGCATGTTGCACCCATAGTTCTGTTTCATATGGTCTGCGTTGCACTGCTGCTCTTACAGAACTCCAACTTGCTCGTGGTATCATTCGGGGTATCTCAGAACCCTTACATCTTTCTCAATATACTAGTGGACGATAGCTGAAAAGTTCGTAGACTTATATATCTGTAAAGCTGTCTACAGTATTTTACACGTTTTTGCAATAGCTTTTGACCAATTTGCTATAGGTATATGTTTGACAGTCTTCTTGATTTTTTGACAGAGTTCATTAAATTTTGACACAGCTCATAATTTTATGACGAAAAACAAAACTTTGACAATTTAACAAAACAGTTTGTCAGGGTTGTATCGATAAAACCTTTTGACAATCTCCATATATCACTTTGACAATGGTCAAATGAATATGACAATTCTTCGCGCGCTCTTTCACTTTAGAGACTGTTAGATGCAGAACTCGTCAGTTCAGTCGGTGCTTTGTGCCTTGGTCTGTTGGGGTTTGGAATTCATTGCCGGCATCGGCTTTCGGTCGTGTTGGCCTGCAGGCGTTTAAGTCAGCAGTTAATGGCTTTTTGTTGGATTTTCTTCAGCAGCGTTTCGGGCTTCCAGGTGTTGCAAACTGCTTCATTTGGGTTGTACTAGGTACCTGTCCGTGGCGGCCCGGGCGTGAAGTTTTAATAATAATAATAATCTGGAAGTTGTTTTGACAATATTCAAATCTATATATGTATAAAAAGGCGGACTATGTAACAGGTGGTGGAGGACTGGATGCCAGAAGTGAGAAGACAACGAACCTGCGGGATGCAATACATGGTGCATAACACAAAAGACGCAAGAGGCAAACAAGCGTGTCTTCATAGTAGCTACATAACAAAATAAGCGTCCTCTATCGGCATTGCATGAGAAAGATTTGAATTAAACAAGTTAATAAAAAGGTTTTAGCAATTGTCAAACTATTTCTATTACTGACATAATTTTTCAAGTATGTCAAAGAGAAACCTATTCATTTTCAAACTAAGTTTGCGTTTGTCAGTTTATTATTATCATTGGCAAAGTGATTTGAATTTTGTCAAAGTGCGTTCAATTGTCAATATGTTTAGCTAGTTTGTATTTCCCAGAGTGGACTTTGTCAAAACCGATTTGAATAATGTCAAGGCGTAATGAACATTGGTGAAACTGTATTGCACATTGTCGAAATCACTTGTTAAATTGGTCAAACGCAATTGCAAAAAGGGGTATATACATCGCATCATTTGACTTGCGGATCTAGTATAGAGCTGTGCTCGACTGAGGAAGGAGGTTTTCAGTTTGTACGGGAACCACAGAAGAAAATTGGAATCGTTCCGCATGCCTTGCGAATCCTCACGCGCCATTCCAGTTGTTTACCGTCAGTTTGGGCTCACAGTGCACGCTTTGCCCCCCTTATGCCCGCAACTTTGCATCTGGAAATTTTCAGAGCAAACGAGCAGATTTTCCTCTTCAGTTGCCTCGAAAAGCATTTCCAATGGATCTCCCGATATCGGAAGGTTGGCAGCGTAGGGTGAACTCTGCAACGTTGCCACGTGTCAGTGTTTGTGAATTGAAAGTTCGGCTCGAAGTTAGAGGCCTTGGTTGGTGATGAGAGAGGTGCCGTAATGCCGCAGTGTCTGGCCGGCCTCCTCACAACTGCAGCTGGCAGAACCAACTCACAGAAACGGCAGAACCAACGTGCAGAAACGATAGTTTCCACGACAGTATTTACGATAGGTTTTACATCGACTTTTAGGTACAGTAGGTTTGGTGAGTTAGGGTTAGGTGAGGTGTGTTAGTTTAGAGTAGTGTTTGACGAGGTACCTTACAAGAACTATTACGGGTTAGGAAAGGGTGGAATAAGTTCTGTTGACGACAATTTAATACCTAGTATCGTAAAAACTATCGTTTCTCTAAGGCGGGACGCTCTCAGTGGCTATACAGCTCAGCGCAGTCCGCGTAGTAAGGGTACGAAATGTTCTGCGCGTTCAGTTCGTACTCAGTGCATTGGATAACTAGGTACTAAACCCAGGTACCCATTGTCCTAAGTTCCAGCTCAGTTTAGTAAATACAGAGTTGATAAAAGGTTATTCAACTAATTTCATAATAAATTCAAGTTGAAAGAGTTTTTAAACTAGTAACAAATTAATATATATATACGTTTTAATTTCCCTTTTCGATTTACAGATCTGCCCAAAGGTTTCGCTGTGCTTTTGAACTTGTCGATGGCTTAACCACGTGTGACACGGATAGTTTCTGATGTTATTTCATTTCAACATCTGTTCAGTTTAGCTTTCAGAGCAGCTACTGCTTTGATGTTTGGATGGCCAGGCTTTACTTTCAAGAACCCTGTGCCGGCAGCTTGTTGTTTAATTCACAAAATAACAAAAAGTGTCTGCCCGAGCTTCGTCTGATTCCCATGTTGACTGATTGCATTAATTGAATTCTACGGACATTTAAAGACTGATTTAATTATCGTGAAATATATAATTGGTAGTCCAACTATCCGGAAACTTTGTAGCTGCGTCATGTTTAATCGCGTTTCAAACATTCGTTCTTGTGCGATCGCTCTTGTTAGCTCTACTCTGTTAACAGTGTTGCTGAAAAGCCTACAACTCTGTCACTGATGCCGGTGTGCAAGGCTGTAACTCTGTCACGTGTGTAGCTGCAAGCCTACAACTCTGTCACTGGTGTAGCTACAAGACCAATTTTAGGACGCGACAAAACGCAAACAGTCTGCCTGAGCGCGTCCAGTATCGACTTAGCCGACCACACGGCCGCTCTCTCCTGCGCTCCTCAGCTCCATGAAGGGCCCTTGCTGTCCTGCTGCTCGAGTGTCTCTTCTTCTGCTCCTGCCAAACATCTCGGTGGTCGCCAGGTTTTGTTGTCTTGTAATATCCGTTTGTTTCTGTCTGGCGTGGCATCGGGGCTGCCAAGGGACTTACTTGTGTCTCAATGTCCCACAGTTTGTATTTTGTACTTTTGTCTTGGTAGGTCTGTGTTCGTCAGTTGCGGTGTCTTGCCAAGATTAGTTTTCATCTGTCTTTAGTGACGTTATTGCGGTGAAGAAACTTACTTTTACAAAGTTGTTATAAGATTTGTTTTGTTGTCAAATTTCTGGAAAGGTTTTTGCCCGTCTCAAGAGCTCGCTCTTTTACCATGGCGAGTTGGTAACTTTGTTGTCGCCTGGTGTTGGGTCTTGCAGTGTTCGTTCAAATATTCCTGTCTGTTATGATATTTATTACTGCAAAGGTATAAACATATCTCTGACATTAATTGCTGAGAAGGGATTTACATGCCTGAAAATTCACTGCTGCCATGGCATTTGCTTGTTCTAACTAAAGAGCAAAAGAATCTGCCACATTTCCAGAGACATTTGTCCGTTGTACGGATCTTCATATCTAGCGTCACATGACGTCAGTCTGCTCGAAGAAAGCGTTTGTCTGTCGTGACAGCAACATTGTTTGGCATGTCTCACGGGTCGTCGGATTTGCGCCTTTCATTATTCATTTATTTATGTCCGCTATTATTACCTACCGTACGCTATAGCGAAACGATAGCTAGTGCTATATTGGCAACGGTGCACTGTGTGCCCTCACTCTGTGTCCCTGAGGAGGAGGAGGAGCGAGGCGGCTCGGGTGTAGGCTATCGTTGTCCCGGACATTGTGCTGTACTGCGTGTTGTGAGTTTCCGCGAGAAGTCTTGCTACTATTATTTGAATGGAGTAAGAAGTCGGGTAGGAAAAGAAGCGGATATCTCAATTGCAGTGTCCGCTGGTAACTTGGCACCTGGAAATGGGAAAACCGTATGGAATGGTAAAGAATATTACATTTAAAGAGGCACCTAAACGAATCCTAGGACGCCTCACGAGCTAGAACCTTCTCTCAGCTTCTGGGCAGTCAAGATTCTGTTAGTGCAATGGCAGTATTAGTGTGCTCGCCCGTGGAAGTCGTGGTACGTGTTGCTGCAAAGAGACGTACGGTATTGTTTGGGATAGCACAGAATTTGTTGTTTTGTTATTTCAATTATTTTATCTGTGTGCTGCAACATCCATGTTTTGTGAAGAGCTGTGTTTATTATGTAACCGTTCATTTTTCTCATCTCCTTTTCTTAACAACTCCGTGGTGTAATGTTTTTGTCTCGCTACATATCTCTCCTATATTTGCTTGTCTTAACATCTCTGCCGTGGAACGCTTTGTTTGTCTTTCCTGTTGTTGATAATTTTTCTGACGGTGAACACTTATCCGTCCTTACCGAAGTTAACCTTCCCCAGTACAATAAATCCAACTCGCATTTAATTCTAGGCGTTAGTTTATATCTCCCATTGATATCTTATATAATATTTTATCATTGATCATCTATCAGCGTAACTGTTATTATTTTTCTCTATCTGTTTTGCAATGTATTTTCCATTGATGATAATTATTCCAGTCAGTAAGCACCTGCCAAGCTCAGCCGAAGCCAATCCTCCCTCATACAATTCTAGGTCACATTTAATCTCGGCGTTAGCTTATATCTCCCATTGATGTCCCCGCCGCCAGTGTATCGTTGACTGCGATGTCTTATTGATTGGCCAGAAAATCCCTAGGTCGTAGTTGCGGTCATCCTGCCTCCAGTGGTGAATGGTTGCGTAATAATCCTGCCACTCGCGACTGACACGAGCGCTGAAGGTAATGGTTCTGTTAATTGAAAATGAAATACTGGGATACCTGCGGCTGGTCATCCTGCTCTCAACGGTGTTGTAGCGTAATAATCCTACCACTCGGGGCTCAACTTGATCGCTCCGTTCATTGCTGGTGAAATACTGGCAGGAAGTGAGTTGTTTTGTAGAAAAACGAATTGCAATAAGAGATGAGAGTTTTTCTTAAGACAAGAGTACGTGCGGACACTCGCAGCCCGAAAGTACGGGGCTTACACGGTCTTAAGCTGTACGTGAAACCCAGGACGACTCTCGCCATAACAGCCGGAGAAGCATTGTTGGAGCGCCCTCCTTTTCCGGACTGACAGTTTAGGATTGGGTGCGAACACACGCGGTAGAGACACGTGCTGTTCGCTATACAGCCGACATGCGCATCAGTACAGTTGGCTGTAATCAGAAATACGTTGCATAAAAGATAAATAAGTAGTCACCAAATTGTTTGCGTCGGGTTAGTGGCAATCCAGTTCAACAAGTGGGTGTGTTTATAGGATTTAACCAAACGTTAATTTTTAGCGTTACCGTTTCAATATTCTTCACACTTTTAACAAAGTTGAGTTCTATGGAACAGTAAACAATATCACATGACAAAAATTAGTATGTGATAGGAAATCGTAATGCTCTTGCGGGGAGGCACTCCATTCGTGGCGAACCTTTCTGTTAGGAATTCTCTTCTTCTTTAATTCCGCTAAGTGGCGACGTTGGAGCTTCATGAAAACTGTAAAACATTCATTTTCTCAAGTGAAGTTCAAGTTCAACGCCTAATTTGCGTTTGCGTCTCACTTGCTCTGAAACTGCAGTTCTTAATTACTGACTCTTCTTATCCAAGAAAACTTCATATGTGTTGTCGGAGAAAAACAATGTAATATTCACCTGTAGCACAGCATAACCTCTCATGGCAAGTGTGAGAGAGGCACTTAGCCCGAACAAACACATTATCAGCATTATTCATGCCCTATATATTGATGTGTGTGTGTAGGCGGGGGGATGGGGTTAGGGCTGATTCTTTTATTAGCTCTCTTTAGTCTAGTTTGGTTCATACCTGCGTAATGGGCAGTGTCGTCCCGATGTGTATGTTTCTATTCAGCTATAAACCTGTAACAAAACATAATTTCTCATTACAAGTCCTATTCACAATTACTGCCCCGCAATATTGTTTTCCTTACCTTTTCATAAAGCTGTCATTTTTGGCAATACCGTACGTATGTAATAATTATAATGGGCCCGTTACCTTGTCAGCTCAAGTCCAGACGGGCTGCACAGGCCCCTCATAACCCGCTCGGTGCCTGCATAGTCTGCCTTAATGGCCAGCAACGGGCTGCATTTTCCCTTCCCACGATCAACTTATTTGCATTTAATCAGCCCGAAAACATGCATGGACTTTGGGGGCTCCACGGAGGATGGGCGCCCGGTCTCGGATTAACTTTTAAGTGCTATCACTTCAGGCTTTATGGGGAGAACTCGGCTAACTTTGTGTTGAAGGTGTGATGACGGTGTTAGACGTGCGTGAATAGTGTAGCAGATTTTTTTTCTTTAAGTCATGTTACCGTGCCGGTTTTGTATCTTAATTTCGTGTAAGGACGTTGGGGTTATATGAATATAAAACCTTATCTGCACCAATGTTTTTTGTTGAATGCCGTTTTGTTACCGGTTTTACATTTTAATTTCTTCAGTCTTCTTGTGACGATCTTGGAGTTTCATTGGTATTTAGCCCTTTCTGCGCCAGGCTGTATAGTATTAATAAAGTATTATTATTAATAGGGCAAAGAAATTTTGTAGCATATTAACACAACCGGTTCTGAAGAGGGTTAAATTGTAAATATCTGCAGTACCGTTCAAAACTATGGGACAAAATTTCAAAACGGCATAGCTTTTTTTAGCCATGCCAGGTACTTCTTCTGCACACTATTAGCCAGTAAGATGTTGATTATTTTGTTAAATATTGAGACATGTATGAAGCATAGTAAAAAAGTTAAGAACGAAAAGCTTTTCTCTTGAAATTTATAGCATCCAAAACTAAGGGACAAACAAAAAAAAATGCATTAAGCTCAATGTTTTACTAGAAATATTTAGCAAAATGGTGGTGAACTATCAATATTTGGTAAATAGTCCCTTGCTTTGTATTACAGCTGCACATCGTCGACTACATGACCGAATGAGACTCTGACAATCTTCATCAGTAATTTTCGCCCATTCCTCTTGAAGTTTCGTCCAAAGATCTTCCGTATTGATATGGTTTCTTGCCATAACTTTCACCCCTAGTGTTTTCCAAAGATTCTCAATTGGATTTAGGTCAGAACTTTGTGGTGGCCAATCCATAACTTCGTGATCCTGCTGCTCAAGGTAACTCATGACTGTCTTTGCCTTGTGGCAGGAGGCATTGTCATACATGAAGATAGAGCTGGGGACACCTGAGTTGACCATATTAGGCACAACAATACCTTCCAATAGCTTTTTATACACCTGAGCGTTTACACGGGTTTGCAAACGAACGAGAGGCGATGTCCCTTGACTAGAGAACATACCGAAAACCATTTCGCTCCCGCCGCCAAACTTCACAGTCTTCTTAGTACACTTTACACTTAATTTCTCACCTTCACGTCTTTCAACAAAGTTGTTACCGTCATTACCAAACACGTTGAACTTGCTGTCATCACTGAAAAAGACTGTAACCCAATTTTCATGGGACCAGTTAACATGCTTGTTTACAAACTCTAATCTCTTTTTCTTGTTCTTGGCACTCTCAAGAGGTTTCATCTGTGAGAGTCTTGTAAGTAACCGTATTTCTCGAGGGCGCCGAAAAACGGTCTGACGTGAGACGTTCATACATGTTGTGTCATTCATTCCCGTACTTATCGCTGCTGAGGACTTAAAACGATCCTTCAATGACGTACGCTGGATGACTCTGTTCACTCTAACTGACGTTTTACGGGGCCTGCCGGCTTTTTAGGGCCACAAATGCAGCCGGTTTCATCGTACGACTTCACTATTCTGCCCACAACACTTTTTGAATGGTTTACATTCTCAGAAATTTCTCTAATAGTGAAATTCTTGATGATATCTTATCGCTGGATATAGCTAACCAACTTTCTGACATGGCGCCATCGTGTAACGAGCAGCAATGTTTACAAATTGCAGTGTCAAACTTTGTCTTCGATGTAAGTAATGAAATACGGACTGTATAAGAAATTAACTAATCTTTTTTTGTCCTTTAGTGTTGGACGTTATAGCTAAATTAAATAGAAAAGCACTTCGTCCATAACTTTTTTATTATCCTTCATACATGTCTCAAATTTTAACACAATCAACATCGTACTGGCTAATAGTGTGCAGAAGAAGTACATGGCATGCTTAAAAAAGTTGTGCCGTTTTGAAAATTTGTCCTTTAGTTTTGGACGGTAATGTATTTTCAAAAGTATTGTATTACGGTGTTATAGTTTTATGTTAGCGTTATGATGATGCTGCAGATCCGATAAATACTTCAGTACCTAGATATGTTTTTGAAAGTAATTTTTATTTTAAAGATGATGCATATACTATATTTTGAATATAAACCGTGCGACAATGCTGGGAGTGCCGTAAGCAGTGTAGCAGATATGTGTAATGTTGCCACTATTGCAGTTTTAATTCCGCCAAGTGGCGACGTTGGAGTTCCATGAATACTGTAAAAGATTTATTTTCTCAAGTGAAGTTCAAGTTCTACGCCTAATTTTGTTATGAACCGTACGGCGTTATATTGGAGACCCGTGAATGCTGTAGCTAGCTCTCGTCTACTTTCGAATGGCGATGCAATGACTTCATATTGCAGAATAACCGCTCATGACATGATGATGTACTTGCGTTGAACATTGTAGTAGGTACATTTTTAAAGTACCCAGTGTTAATGGCTTCTTACTTTTATCATTAACATTTGATGAGGTTGTAGTTCCATGGATGCAGTGGTTATTTGTATCAGTCATGATCCTTATACCTATCATCTAATCAGACTCAGTATGACACACTGCCGGAAGTACGAAGCATATTGCAACTATAATATTCCATTTCTTGTTGATAATTCATCCGCCTATTGCCCAATGACTTATTAACGGAAAACTATTGACAGTAAGTCTCTTCTTATCGTACTATTGTGTACACAAGCAACGTGATACCGGTTTAGCCGCCCGACTATTAATGGGAAATCATGGAGCGCAAGTATCGCGTTGCGACTGTTGCCCAACTATTGGTGGAAAATTGACGACTGCACGTATCGTCCTGCGACTGGTGCCCGACTATTGGTGGAAAATTATCGACCGCAAGTATCGTCCTGCGACTGGTGCCCGACTATTGGTGGAAAATTATCGACCGCAAGTATCGTCCTGCGACTGGTGCCCGACTATTGGTGGAAAATTATCGACTGCACGTATCGTCCTGCGACTGGTGCCCGACTATTGGTGGAAAATTATCGACCGCAAGTATCGTCCTGCGACTGGTGCCCGACTATTGGTGGAAAATTATCGACTGCAAGTATCGTCCTGCGACTGGTGCCCGACTATTGATGGAACATCATCTGCGGCCAGCTTCGTGTTGCCCAAGTTCTCACAGCAGCGTCCATCGCGCTATTCTTCACGGCCAGGTTGCAGAAAATTTTCAAAAGCTCCTGCGCTTGTCCCATTCAGCTGGCTTCCATCAGGTGATTTTTTTCACTGCTCCTGAATAAACCAACGCTCTAAAGTTATCGGCTGAAAGTATCGCTCTGCTGAACAGTTGCCCTCCAACATGTCGACGTTTCCACTATTTTCGGCGCTCCGAAGGAAGTTTTTAGCTCGCGTGTTAAGCCGAAACATCATCATTCACACTCCGAGCGTGGCCCATTCTCTTGAACCGTCTTCACTGATCTACAAATTGCAAAAGTGCGCGCTTCAGGAAGCGATTTGAGATCTTTCTCCTAAGTTTTTCTGCTCCCGACCTCGTAAAGGGCATGAAAATTGCAAAGCCTTTCTTCGAAGGAGCAACTTATGGTGGCTAGAGTGCACCTTGGTCTCAGATGGGGAGAAATATTGAGTAATTGTGTGCACATTCGTGCTTTTCCAACGGAGGGAATATTGTGTATAGAGGCTGTTGAGACTCGGGTGTTGGTGAAATATGGAGAGATTTCGCTTACATCTTTTCTTTTCCACAAACAGAAATGTTTGATGCTGAAAGTGTTGAGACTTGAGAGTCTGATGTTCGAGATCTCTTGTGAGGTGGCACATAAAAATGTCCGTTCTTTTCTAGAAGTTAGAAGGTTTGATGCAAAGTATCGTAGTCAAATTGATATAATGAAAGCTTTTGGTGTCTGACGAGAAATGTTCCATGTAGAAGTAGTTGTGTTTCTTCTGAGTGAAATATTGAGTAATTGATTTTATTTGTTGCCTTTGTTACATTGTAACTGCTTCACTTCTTTATGTATAAGCACTTCTGGAGACTCTGGAGTGAAGGCTTCTTTTTCCTTTCTACAATGTTGTACGTGAGACTGTGAATTTCGGATGTGTCTGAAAATTTGAGATGGTGCATGCCTGTATACTTTTCTGTAAGAACAATATTGTGCAAATGGACGCATGAAGATTGGATGAACGCAATATATTGAAGGAAGTGTTACCTTGATTTTCTTTCCCAAGTAAGAATTCTACTTGAAGATTCGAAAACTGACTGATACAATCTTGAAAAATTGTGTCCACAGCTCAGGATAGAAATGGTATGTATGGAATACTGTCCAATGGTGTCTCACAGCATAATTTTTTTTAAGCAGAGCGTTCGTGGAAAATCGACACGTGGTATCCACTGCTCAGATTATTTGGATGTCATCCGTATAGGAGGGTATTTGAGAACAGGACGTGGGTGAAGTGTCACGGATGTCTGCTTACTTTCTTGCACTTTTAATTGGCACTGTGCTGCCTTGCAATCTTCTTTGTAGTGCAGCCAGGCTGGACTTTGTGGCACATTGTTTGCCTGGCTGAGTATTTTCTCTAGAATTTTAGAGGCAAAATCCTGTGGCCGTATAGCGGCTAGCGGCGCTATTTCAGGTCCTTGCTTGCCCGACAGCTTCTCTAACTTATTGGGTAGTTTGCGCTCTGATGCTGGACCATATACTGCCAGTATATGCTATACTGTCGGGCCGTATTGTGGCCTGGTGACAGTGTATGCTATACTGTCGGGCCATATTGTGGCCTGTAACTTATTGGGTAGTTTGCGCTCTGATGCTGGACCATATACTGCCAGTATATGCTATACTGTCTGGCCATATTGTGGCCCGCTGCCGCTGATAGTGTATGCTGTACTGTGGCACTGCTGCATAATAGTCTCTACTGACTAAATAAGCTGTACTATCCGGGCCGCATCCCGATTTGTTTCGCTATGTTCATTGATATTTATTTATCAAGTTAATTATATCATACATAGGAGCTTTAACCCTCTATATGAACTCTCATGCGACTATGGTGCTGCCCTCGTGCGCCAAAGAGTCTGTGCATTGTCAATTGAGAGTAAATAAACTGCACATGAATATGTTGTCAAAGCAATGTTGTTCACTCCGCGTTCTCATCGAAACTTGATTTCTATCGTCTTGCAGAAAAATTAGAATGGGTAGGTATCTAAAATTACTCATATTTGGTTATATTACTTCCGTCAGGGTCAGGTTATGTTTTTTTTGTTAGGGTTCGTTATTCTGTCTGTCAGCAACGTAACTCAAGAAGGTATGGACGGATCTTCCTCAAATTTACAGTAACTCTTGAGAACGTCACGCAGAACAGGTTGTTACCTTTTGGTGATGATCCTGGAGAAGTCCTTGGCTCTGTACTGCTTTGAAATATTCGTAATAGCATGACGTTCCTTTGTGGAGGTGTGCGCCCTCGAAGGGCAGCTCTAAATTTAGTTTTACAGTATGTTGCCTTTGATTATGCAAATACAATTTTTTTACTTATTTTTCCAGATAAGTGTCAAACATTTAAAATGTTAATAGTAAGTTAGTGCGCAGGTATGTTGTAACAATAAAAACAATTAGAGAAAAATAAAAGGGAACCATTTCCCACGTTTTGGCAACATTTGCTTATCGCACGGGGTTCTGCTGGGTGGTGTTGTGCCCTGTGATCTGGCGCATCGTCGCAGAGTTGGTGGAGTCTGTTTTTTGTATAAAATCTATAACTGCCCTAGTCACCCACTGTCTGAGTTT
>LQNS02278161.1:9408786-9428805 GCA_001587735.2 Parhyale hawaiensis
AATCCCATTGAGAACCTCTGGGCAATGATCAAAAGGACGGTCTATGAAGGCGGTCGGCAGTTTTCGAGCAACGTACGCCTATGGAATCAGTGAAAACAGCTGCAGATTCTATTCCACCATATGAAATATCAAACCTGACAAAGTCTGTTGATAATCGCCTTATAAAAATCGTGGAAAATGGAGGTTACCATGCTCAAAATTAACTTATGTTTACCACTACTGAACACTTAATTCAGTGTTTATTGGATCGTTTTGGTTATAATTTCTTGGTCGTGGACGTTTAATAAAAATATTCCTGTTCACATGTATTTATTGCCTCTTTATGACGTTTTTATTAACTTATTGCGTAAACTGAGGTAACAGTAAAACAAAACTCGTAAATAAGCAAATTGTATGATAAACCTAGCAAATGGCAAAATATTTATTTTACAAGTGCTGTTTATAATTGCAACATAGCCATACATTTAGGTAATATTGATATTTCAAAGTTAGGCCCTTATTTTGAAAAATAAAGTAAAAATTGTAGACTATTTGCATAATCAAAGGTAACATACTATAGATGAGAAGTAAGTCTTAAGGCCAGCGTGTAAAATAATACCATCAGGCCGCTATTATAATAGCTACCACCAGGGCGCTATCATAATACCACCATGCTGCTATCATAATACCACCATGCTGCAATCATAATACCAACATGCCGCTATCATAATACCACCATGCCGCAATCATAATACTACCATGCTGCTATCATAATACCACCATTCCGCTATCATAATACCACCATGCCGCAATCATTATAACATCATTGTGCGATCACACATACACAGTCGCCGCTGTATACATACCCCGCATATCACAATAGCTGTGTGCGGTTCATTGAGCGTCTTGTGCTCTCCCCAAAGTTAGGGTAACTTTGGGACTCTCGTCCCTAGTTTACGACTTGCTCGACTCTTATTGCAGTTTTTAGGGCGTTTCTTTATATTGAAACTTTCGCAGCTTATTGTATGGAACTCGATTCGTTTCAGTTCAGGACAGGGTAACTTTCTTGTACAAAGATGCTCATAGGTTGTAGCCCCGTTGTGTGTGGCCCGAGTTATGCCCATAAAAGTGGAGTCGGCGGCTGGAAATGACGGTGGATTTTTTGAAAAGCTGGGTGTATAAATAACGTACCGTAGGTGTCACAGTTATATTTTGTTTTGCTTTCTTGCTGGAATTTTTGCAGACGACTGAATATGAGAAATGATAACTTGTCGCGTTTTTATAGCTGAACAGTTCTGTCCGTGTGCTGGTTATTCCAGCGATTATTTAACCACTTTATTACCATATTGCGTAGTTGCGGACAACTGTAATACAAAATGTTACGATCTGCCGACAATAATAACGGCAAATAAATTGCATCGAGCCCTTCTCGTCGTTAATTAGTCATGCATTTGCTAGATGAAGAATGTTTTGTTCTCGGCTGTTCGATTTTTAATTTAAAACATCGAAAGAACAAACAGTTGTTTGCGGCTCAGTCAGTGTGAAGACAACTGTATATAACCTTCTTCACTTGCTGCCCATACGTAATGCCAAATATTATATATATATATGTATGTATTTTTTAGTTCGCAAGACACTTGTTACTTTCTCATCCCGCCTGGACTTTCTAAATCCAAATGAAAACATAATCTACCTCTTGTTTAGATATTTGAAGCGATGCAGTTTGTTTCTTGTGTGTATGAGGGAACATCTTTGTTCATTCTATTAATTCTCACGAACTCATGGCTGTTGACTATTATTATTATTATTATTAAAGTCGGTTGGGTTACTAGCGCCGTGGCTGTTGACTAGCGACAAAGGTTTACGATCAGGTTTGCCGTGGTTTCATAAATTACCGCGAAAACAGATAGTATCTTCCGAATTTTGTGCAATTGCGTCCGTAATATCTGTTGTAACAGTTACATCATTCTCACAGTTATAGGTATTGCTGTACCTAATACTTACGCTTAATATGGACAAGATTTGTAATATCCCACAACTTCGGGCAATTACATTCATCCGGTCTATTGTATTTGAGGGCTTTGAGATTTCGTAAAGTCCCATGGACGCTGTCCAATGACATTAGGTTTTTTGTCGGAGCCCGGCGGATTGGTGCTCTGTTGGCCAAGTTTCGTTATGGTCGTCCGTCCTTTGTGGCCGCTCTTTCTTGGTTACCTTTCTTTTTCTCTTGTTTGATAATGAAGGCCATTGACATTAAGTGATATACTGTATTTGAATTAGATGTTGGACACTGGTCGGACCGAGAGACTCGTTCGTAGGGTAAAGACAAAGCCAGGGTTACTGTGCTCTCTGTGCTCCTGCCCTCAAACAACACTGAAATGATCGCGTTTAATGAAATAGCTTCTACAGAGCAGATGTTATTGTTGGTAAACGTCGAACCGCTGCCGAACTACGTAGGTGGGTCCGAAGCTTGGAAGAGTGCTGCTTCCAGTGCTTATTCCCGCGATTTTTGAACGTGTTGACTTTCTGCGCTCCGACAACTTCCGGAGCGAGGCTATTCCAACGGTACACTATCATGTATCCATACCCATGTGGCACTTCTACTCTGGTCTCCGTTTTGTTCGTCCTCCTCTATCGCGACTTTCTGTTCTGATGTTTGGCGTTCTTCCGGGCGTGGCCTCATAAAATTTTTCTTTTAACCCTTTAGTGCCTACGGTAAACATATGATGACATTACATGTAGTGTTATTCCTACGAAAAGTGATGTTGTATTGAAACACTAAAGGGTTAACACATACTTCATATCGCTTCCTCTCTTATTAAAACGGCGTTGCAGTGCCTAGGAAGGCTCAAAATAACGTATTTACTCTAATATTAAAGTAAAATATAAAAAATTAGAGAACTCTGAGAGCGCATATCACCGCCAAAAAAGGAAGAGCAAACGTAAAACTCAAATTGGTTATAAAGCTATGATTTCCTTCGTAACAACGCCAAAATTTAATCATTTGTGCCTTTTGACAGTGATGAGAGTTTCTGTAATTTTCTTGAAAATCCGTTCATAACTCTTCGAGTTATGATGTTAACAAACATTCTGACAAACATTAGTCAATCATACAAACAGACCAACCGAGAACCACTAATATTTAACCATTTATGTCTCATCATTACTAACAATGTCTGTAAATTTCATACAGATCCGTTTTTAACTTTTTGAGTTATTTTGCTAACAAGCATAAAATCAAATAGCGACAAATAAACGAACGAGTATAAACAGATCATCACAAACAAAAATTTGGTCATTTACTCTTCGTAATATAACTAGTAACTCATGTACAATTAAAAATTCGTTCATAACTTTGTGAGTTATCTTGGTGACTGACAAGCAGTCAGACAAACTCGACGAAAACATAACCTCCCTGGCTGAGGTAATGTTGATAATAATGATAGAGCTCGTGCTGAAAGCTTTCTCAAATCCAGCTGGTAACCTCGAACGCGACTGACCTATTGCTCAACTGAAAAGTGCGAAATCATAAACTACAGGAACTGATTGCTCGAATACATTCCCTTTACTAGAAGAGCCCAATGACCAATGCACGCCTATTTGTCTGAGTGCTTGCCCTCGAGCGCGACTTCCCTTCATCGCTCGAATTTTCGATTGGTCGCACCGCCATCAGGAACAAATTCTATTGCTCTTGAATTTCCTTGGATTTCAGCAACTGCCTCGATTGATTCACTAATTTATGCGGGCTGCAACGTGAAAGATGGAAATAGACGTGCAGAAGGTGATGGATCTTTATGTTCACGTGTTGCAGAGCACGAGCAAGGAGACGAAGACAACTATATGGCCTGGGCAAGAGCACGGCCAGGCCGCGGCGTTCGTGCCACAACCCACTACTGGACTGACTTACAGTTTTACGAAATACATACAAGTCGCGATTCTTTTAAGTTCAACCTAAATGCAGTACTTTCCAGTCAGTGTTTTCTGTCGTTTGTACTGTCTCTTGAGGTCTAACCTAGCGAGAGTGTTGTATGACATTAGTGGCCTTCGATTCCCGTGAGGATCCGGTCATATTTTACGGTACCTACTGAAATGCTAAGTATGGCTATTCTAGGAACCGTCTGCTACTCTCATTCTCCGAAGAAACTTTTGTCATTGAATATATTCATCAATGTTAAGCTTGAAGTATACCTACCACAGCGAAGGTAAGATTAAAATGACCGCACGTAGCCGATTATTTTGTCCCGTAGGAAAACTTAAGAAATGCAAGACTTTCCTATTTATCGACTTGTTGAAAGTAAGCCACAATTAATCTACAAAACCTGGTGATCGCAGCTTTGTAATTTTTGGAAACAAATTTTTGAAATATTACCTCTAAATATTGGTAGGGCTTACTGGTAGATTTTTATATTGAATAACTGTAAAGGAAATTAATGTGTTTTTACTAGTATTTTTTAGCGTTTGAACGGCTGTACAAAACTTACGGTTTTAATTCTACTCTCGACAATGCAAGAGATGTGATTAAAATTAGAAAGTCATGCATTTCGAATTTTGTCAGTCGCTAGGAAGCATCGATCACGGTAAAGATACCGCCGCAGCGAAGCTTTCTGCGAATAATTAATAGAAAATAAATGGTGTAGAGTATAATTAATTACTGATATTATTTCATTTCTTGTATGACTTAACCGTTGGTATTAGTGTTTTAATGACATTGCTTTAACTATAAGAAATAAATACTAAAATTAATAGAGACAGTCTGCCGCGCCAAGTCTCCTTCCAGTGCTACTTCCTGCTGAAATTCCTGTTGCCAAGTCCTTAGGATTTGGAATCTTGGAATTCGAGGGCTAGGAAGCTGGAAGCGACGTTCCTACCCGTCTGGCTGGTGCTCATCTACATATCTTGATGCTGCGCACGCCATCTTCTGATTGCTTTACTAATGCCTTGTGTAGCTCTGCCCACTGAAATTCTCCCTCATTTTTGGGGGTGGCGGAGGTTCGGCTTGCCTTACAATTGCGCTCTTGAGCGTCGCCCTTATAAAATTAGCATGATTTTTGGATGGCGGATGTTCGGCTTGCCTTACAATTGGTCTCAAGAGCTTCTATATAAAGTATAGCGATAATTCTTCAGATGGCGGATGCTCAGTGTGCCTTGCAATTGTTGTGACGAACACTTCCTAGTTTAGATTCTGGTGGTTTAGTCTGCTCCTGGAAACATTATCCTAAGAACCAGTTCCTCCTCCGCTATACATAAAATGAAAGTAATATCCATGCTCGAGAAATAAATAATTTACCGTTCCAAACAAAATAACCGTAATATACCTGCTGCAGAAATCAATTACTGGGCCGGTATTGGCGCGGAGGCTTGTGCAAATAAAGCAAAGGGAGCAGGGAGCGCGTGATGAGCACTGGAACTCTGGGCTTCTCGTGTTGACATGCACCGGGCGCTATGGCTCCTCTCTGTTGTGTGGCGCACAATCCTGGGGCTTTGTTCTGAGCAGCTCAAATATTGTGCTTCTTGTGCTGGGGCCAGTGCGTCCGTTACTAGCGTGGGGCTGCGTGCCCTCACGTGCGGCCCGGTGTTCTGCCGTAAGGATGGAAATCGCGCACCGAGGCCAGGTGTTCTGTCGAAAGGCCAGGTGTCTTATCGAAAGCCCAGGTGTCCTGTCGAAAGGCCAGGTGTCCTGTCGAAAGGCCAGGTGTCTTGTCGAAAGGCCAGGTGTCCTGTCGAAAGCCCAGGTGTCCTGTCGAAAGGCCAGGTGTCTTGTCAAAAGGCCAGGTGTCTTGTCGAAAGGCCAGGTGTCCTGTCGAAAGGCCAGGTGTCCTGTCGAAAGCCCAGGTGTCCTGTCGAAAGCCCAGGTGTCCTGTCGAAAGGCCAGGTGTCTTGTCGAAAGGCCAGGTGTCTTGTCGCAAGCCCAGGGGTCCTGTCGAAAGGCCAGGTGTCTTGTCAAAAGGCCAGGTGTACCATGAGACCAGGTGTTCTGTCGTGAAGCCACGTGTCCTGTCGTAGGGCCTAAAATCGTACCGAGACCAGATGTCCTGTCGTAGGGCCAGCCAGATGTCCTGTCGTGGGACCAGATGTCCTGTCGTAGGGCCAACCTGGTGTCCTGTCGTGGGCAGATATCCAGATATCCTATCACGGGGCCAAGTTCCCTGCTGTGAGGCCAGGTATCAGCTCTACACTTTCGCTGTAAAATGTTTCTTTCTTACAGAATTTTTTACATTTTGTTTGTTCAAAAAGAAAATGAGTTGTCTGTTTACTGCGGTATTTATGATAATCCAACACTTTCGAAAGAGCTGATTGGTAGCATGATTGATTTTGCCATTAATCGATAAACCTCGATACACAACATGCAGTCCATGGAAATCTCAAGGTTAAAACTTCTGGGAAGTTATAAGTAATCGGATCTTAGATTATCTCGCTCAAAGTGTGCGAATCGAACTTGCCTGATTTGTACCATAGTGGTGTACCTATACCATGCAGTCTAAATGTTCTTTGATTAAAACCAAGAGTTTACCAGTAAATTTGCGCACAGCAGAGAAACGTTGCAGGCACAACCGCACTTGGACCACCGCTACCCGGAAAACGTTTGCGGAGACTCGCAGTGCAACAAATGGAGTCGTTTGTACATAAGCGGCTGTTGATTACCGTACGGTTTTTAGCGTTGGGTCGTAATCATAACCTTTGGGTTGTGATTACCAGTCAGGGTCAGACATTTTTTTTTCTTGGGGGAAGTCGAGTTCGGTTATTCAATTGTCCTAGGAGTCGGTGAAAAGGGGCTTATTTTATTAACAATTAGAGTTGGGATTTTTTTTAAGGGTTGCAGGGAGTTGAAGTCAGAAACTTATTTGAATCGGACTCGGCCCTTCCGCAACACGGCAGCCATCATAAAGCTAAAGACACACGAGACCTGAAGGATCCACCTTCCTCGCATCACCGCTCCGCGTCAATTACCACCGCTGGTTTGTTTGTTCTTGCGCTAAACGAGACTTTATGTGGCGCTTCCGCAAACTCCAAATTGTTTTTATAAACGTTGCCTCGCCTCTGGTTTATGGCTGCAAAAATGTGGTTTACGAGGCCTCTCAATTGTGCTGTTTGGTGAATGGCGTGGCAGTTCTTTGCTTTCCGTCGGTCTATTGGCGCGTTTCTTCTTTTCCGTCCGCTCTGTGTACGTAATTTCGATTATTTTGTGCCTTTTGCGCGTTGTGTTTTGTTCCGTTGGTTTTATGTACGAAAGTTTTGTTATTTTGCACTATTTGTCGTCGCGTAGATCTTCTGCCCCATCTACTCTGGTTACGCGAGTTCAGTCATGTGCGGGACTGTTTGTTGCGTTGTCATTTGATCCGTTGGCTTTGTTTACCTACACACTTTGGGTTATTTTCTTCCATTTGTTGCGTTTCGTTCTGTTTTGATGCTTTACTAACGCAAGCTTTGTTATTTTTCTATCGTTTGTTGCGCCGTGGGTTATTTTTGCCTTATTGGCCTTCTGATACTTCCCACCCTGCGTTACGGTTGACTATCTCTCCCCGCTCTATATTCTTCCGGGTAGTTAGCGTTGGATATTCTGTTTCTATCATTTTCAACGTAATCTGATTTTTGGCCGTGAGGTCAAGGCCCCAAAGAACAAGACCCCAACATAGCCCGCGCGATTCGTCCCCCCCCCCCTGGCCTCCCGTAGCTCATGCAAAATTCCGCTCGGGTGATTTCAAATCAACTCGCATTTGTTCGGAGCGGCCTCTTTTAAATCAGCTCCACTGGCTAGAGCTTCAGTTTTCAATCCGGTAATGCTGGAGAGCTCCTTCGCCGTGCGCTGCAGATAATGCGTCCTAATACATATGCTGGAGGACTTACGCAATGGAATAATCTCAATTGGAACTGCAGGAGCGTTTCCTTGGGAAGTAGTGCTTTATGTCGTGGAAATTGAACGCGTACGGAATGAGATTTTCCCTGGGAATATTTGCGAAATTGGCTCTGAATGGGCAGTTGTTTGGTTACAATTTCCTGAATTCAGATTGAATGAGCATTAATTTGGGCTCGAAGCATTTCCTTGGTAAAGAAAACTGTCCGTTAGAAATTAAAGGAGCGTTACTTTTTCTGTGTTAAGTGTCGGTGAATTTGAACTCCCTGCATAAGCTTTTTATCGTTCATATTATGTTGGGTGAAATGTAAACAGTAGGCCGTGTCGCCGCGCGCCGTCTCACACTGCCGCGCATGTTGCCGCAAGCAGTTGTGTTGCCACACTCATTACCACGCTGCCGGCCGTGTTGCCACACTCTGTACCGCGCTGCCGGTCGTGTTGCCACACTCAGTACCGCGCTGCCGGCCATATTGCCGCGCACAGTCCCACACTGCCGGCCATAATTTGGAAGCATGCCAGCCGGCCCGCTTGCTGCTGGCAGGAAGATTCAACCAGCTGTTCTTTGGCCCACATCCGTCTTGCCAAGCGCGCTCCTAATGGAAGCTCTCCACTCCTGTAAACATTTTCATCCCTTAAGTGTCGACGTTTGCGGTTTTTGCATTTCAAGTCTTATGCTCTCGTACTTACGACTTGATTTTAAAAACTCGTCAACTTGATGCCAAAAATTGTGCATGTCTTCGATATTTTTTTTTACCGAGGACAATGTTGTCTTTTCTCTTTCTGAAACTTGTGTGCTGACTTCCTAATAATGTTGATTTCTGCATTTTATTCATACCTTTGAAGCACCGTTGCTTAGTATTGTCATCGAAGTTTGCAATACTTTTCCTGAATGGGTGAGAAATTTACTAATGTATTTGCCTTTTTTTAGAAATAGTCATAGTGGTTTTTTCCCTATAGTATTCATGTTTGTCGTGTGACAGCGATTGTCACTCAGTTTATGATAGTGAACAAGAGAGGGATTAATATCTGTGCAGTTAGAAGTGGAATGTGCTGATATGTGTATCGATCTATCTATCCCATGTCTTCTTTTTGCCACTGTTACGCTTAATTGTCCAATGTCCCTCCCACTGTTATGTCTGTCCCGTCTTCCCATTACTCGGACGCCCGTCCCATATTCCTTTCGCTCTTTCATCGTCCCGTGTCCCATCCACTTTTACGCCTGTCCCATTCCTCTCCACGCTTACTCCTGTGCCATATCCCCAAATGGCACCTGATGCATGCCCGCATCTCATTACACCTGTCCCCTGTCCCCTTCAGCTGTCCCGTGTCTCGTCCCCAAGCCCACCCAGTTCGTAGCTGGGCTCGTCCCCGGCGGTCCCGATGGTATCGCGCCGTCGCTAATGAAGCTTTCACATCTCCTGGAAATGGAAACATTTCCTCTACGGGCGCAGAATGAGCAGCCCGAGCGCCTGCCTCCGCCTGTTTGCTCAATTTCTTCCCTCCCTATTGCCAGAATTTCAATTAAAAATCGCCTTATTAAGAGCACGGCTGTTTCTGTAGCTTTCCGGCGGATGCTGTGTTGAGAGGGACCCTGTGAAGAACTTGCAGCAGTTATTGTAGTTATTTGCGCAGGATAATTAGATATTGCGGGAAAATAGGGAAAACTGGTTGAGTTAGTACTGAAGCTTTCGGTGGTAGGTTTGTTGGCCAGAAGGCTGTAACAAACCTGCTGTAGTTATTCATTCTAGATACCGTAGCTATTTGCAAAGGATAATTAGATATGGCCTAAAAGTATCAAGTCGATATGACCTCTTTTGTGGCTTTTCGAAGGGAATCTGCATCGAGAAGAATATGACGAACCTGCCGTAGTCTAAGTAGCTATCTATGAGAGCCTCGAAAGGTAGTACTTATGATATTGAGTAAAAAGGTAAATAACTATAGAGGCTGTTGCTGAAGCATTCTAGCTCAAGATGTGCCGCACAGAATCAAAAAAGCCTGCAGAAGTTGTTGTAGCTATGGGAAGGAAAACGGGGTATTGAGTGACATTTTGAGGAGTAATACAAAGCTGTTGTGTACGTCCGACGGAAGACGTTTTAAAGTAGAAAACGACATAAAATATTAGTTGAACTTGTACGCTGGGTATAATGTAGCATGTTGAGTAGCAATTACCGAATAATTTTACGTATTCAGGTTAGGCCTACTGATTTTGTGCCGTATGATGCAAGAAAAAAGTTGTAATTTTACGATGAAAAGTTAGATGTTGACCGCGATAATCAACTTATTCGAAGCACAGGCTCAAAAACTGCATTAGCTATAGGAAAACATGGCATTTCTGGAGTGTGTCACGCATAGGTTTTAGTGTACATAATTATTTAAACAAGGGATTTTAAGAAAGATGGGTTCCATACTGTTGCACATTGTGTAATACTGTGAAGCCCAAGCTGTACTAAGGAAAAGTAAAGTGTGCCTTTTTTAAATGAAACCCGGGAAAAATGTAACCACCGTATGTTGCATGTAGTATTGTGTGTAGCGATTATAAAAATGTCGAGAAAAGTAGACTTGCTATCTATTCGTCTTTCATTTGTTTAATATCGTGTTAGTAATGTCCTTAATTGGGCATAGTGGACGAGAATGATTTGAGGCTACTGCTCAACGCTCTACCACTCGCATTTAAACATCAGTTTCCGTGAAAGTAGCCCACTTTGGAACGCAACCCAACGGCTTTTTTTCGTTCATATATAGAGTCAGCGCTCAGTCCTGTATTAACTATCATCATCTTAAATTCACACGGCAGCAGTAGCACTAAGAAAGAAGGCTCCTTGCAACTCGCGAAGATCGCTTTAAGAACCCCAAGAAAACATAGCACTGCTGCAGTGTGCAGCACGTGGATAAGTATGGCAGTCACGTGCGGTCGGCGGCGCCGCTATTTCTTGCCTGAGCTACCACACTGGCCCGCCTTTGTGCATTGCTGTCCTACCTGCCTGAGATTATGTCTTTAGAGGAGGCCTACAACCAGTGACGTCATGTTAGCTGGTCACCGAGACAGACGACCTGTTTACGGGGCGAGGCTCGACCTCTCCGGAAGCTGTTTTGCGATTTTACCTACCGGAGCAGCCCAGAAATTTTGTTAGTGTACTCACCTTTCTTAGTGGCGTCGCTATGCTCGTGGATTGACCCGATAGTTGGTCACTGCGGGCAGAGTCATCCTCGAAGGCAGGCAGCAGCGACGTTACGTCATGAGCTTCGTCCAATTAACAAAGCTTGTGTCTCGGTAGCCTGACCAAAGTCCTCTAAATGACGTCATCACTTGTAGGCCCAAGTTCTGCACTTAATTGGCGTACGAGTGTATTACCGTACTTATATTCAAGACTGAGGCACCGTCCGTGGGACGTTCCAGTTTCAAGTCTTGTATATGTTTCATTGATGTAATAATTCCTTTTTAATGCAGTTTTTTTACCTTCAAATTATAGAGGAAAGCGCTGGAAGGCTTTAGGTATTTTAGGCGACGGAGGCCATGTGGCGTTACGTGTTGAAGGCCCAAATCTTGTAGCTACTTCATTGACATATAGCCGCACTTGCTGCTCAGTCCATACGACATTACCCTACCGTTATAAATATAATAATCATGTCTTGTGCTTCACAGACACAAATCCATACCGAGCCCCCACACTATTTACATATATATATGACGTCACCTTTTATAGGCCCAAGTCCAGCTCTTCACTGGAAGGCAGTATGGCCTGGGCTCTACTCCCCTCCAACCACTGCTAACGGTGTTGCCGTGTCTAGGATTTATCAGCCGTTCATGACCGCTTTTAGTCCGCTGGAAATGTTTCGTCGATAAATATCGCTGGAACTCTGGAAAGTCTGTGCAGTGAGTTGGGGCTGATATTGCTACTGCTATCTTTTTAGTCTTGTGTAAGTAAAGCGGGTCTTTGAAAGGCTTGCTGTGTTTGGAGAGGCGGAGTATTGGTAGCTTTTCATTCCTGACTAAAGGGTTGGTTCCTTCTGGTTCATTTTTTCATCTGGTATAACTAGAAGAAGGCTTGCGGCATTTTGAGAGAGGTTGAAAACTGCTACGTTTTTAGTTCCTTGTCAAGAGCGAGTTCTTATTGCTATCTTATTGGTCTTGTGTAAGTAGGGGAAGTCGTCCAGATAAGCTTGCCGTGTTTTGAAAGAGCTCAGTTTTGTATCTGATGAGATTTCATTAAATAGAGTTTCAAGTTACGCAGTTTTTTAGGAAAGTTAGCAGTTTGACTGAGGCCTACTTGACATCGAGCTCCATGTCTATCTAACGAGCTATTGTTTCATATTATTTTAAGTTTTTATATAATAAGATAACCAAAAGGAACCGTATGAAAGTGATGTTGTATTCATAACTAATACCTCCACTGGCTCAGTGATTAGGGTTAGGGATGTTGCCTCACTTTCTGACACGGAACCGCTGACGTCTATCCCAAGCCAGGAAGGAAAGTTTTGGTGCTGGGCATCACACGTTTAGCCATTTCATCATTCATAATTTACTGTGGGAGTAGGTACTGACCCTTGTTGTCGAGGGGGGGGGGGGCGCAGTTGCCATATGACTGTTCCGTCAATGACTTCATATCTCCGACAATCTGTGCCCGACTACAGCCGTGCTCTCATCTGGGCCCTATCTGCAGCGCGAACCAGTACATGTGGGTTTTCCAGTATGGATGTGCGGTGAAGGCGACGTTACCGCTACTTAAGGCAACTTTTTTGCCTACTTTGTTTGTTGGTTCAGTGGTCTCCTGAGTGCCTACAGATCACGGTGCAGCTGGCTGCCGTTACACTACCCCTGTGACGCACCGTATCCGATTTGACCAGGGACCCGTCAACATACGGTACTTACTAACTTTGCCACGATAAATTAGAGGCAAATCTCTGCATTTTTTTTCTAGAGCATTGCCTTGTTACCCAACTAAACCGACAAACTTTCACTAATTATTAAACTTTTTGTATCGTAGTTGCGACACTTTTATGCTGGACGCTGTATTGAGCAAGCAACTAGCACTGCAGATATTCGCATTATTCGATTTTTTTCTTTTTTTTTTTTTTGCTTACTCACCCCATTTCTTGCACCGTATGCCATGTTGTGCAAGCAAAAATGCCGATCGCCGCTTTGCTAATTAATAAACTTCTTTTCTTAAGTTTAATCAATTTGCCGGCGTAGGGCGTGTAGCGCACCCAAACTCAAAAACTCGCCTCTCTCAAGGCACCGGCGGAAGCAACGTCTGCCTTGACAGTTCCATCAGGGGCCCGATTACATCCTCACACCTGGGGTCTCCTGCCCCGCCAGCGTAGACAAAGGAAACAGAATTCACTTGTTTCCCCATGGTGGGCTGCAACGCGAAACACATTTATGTGTTTTTATCATGGGTGCTTGTAGGGTATAACGCCTTCGAGTCGGCGATAGCGTACTAGTAGTTGATGCATACATGCATACACATCATAGGATGTTTTGTTTCAAAAGTCATGTACAAATTGTTTTTACTAAAAAATTTATTTATTTTTCTAGTTATATGTATTTGGCATTTTAGTTCAGAGCTTACTACATGGGACACACATGTCCCAGTAAACAACGTTGTAAAAATATTTATTGATTTCCTTTATTTCAGGTTATGAAGTTGATTTTTTTCGGCTGTGTGTTAAAACAAAATCCTTCGTCTATTTCAGGGTACGCTGTGCGCGTATAAATAAGCAAATAAACTAATATTAATATATTGTTGCATTTAAATGACGATTTGGGTATGCAATATACGTTATTGGAAACAACTAAATACATCCTAGCTGACATGAGCAAATTGTGGAGCTTGTATATCCAAGCAGGTTCGTAAAGGTGAACAATACATCCCGCAGCCTCAAGTCACCGAACTCTAGCTCTGTTTTATGTTGTTCACTGCGCGTAAAAGCCAGACTGACGTTGGATTTAAACTCATGGCGCTAAAATTAGGTGACGAGATCCTCTCCTAGGCGCAGTTCTCCAAGGAGACTTTCAGGTAAGCCGTGGAGCTGTAAAGGAGCGCTGCTTTATGGTGCAGCCGCTGCGTGGTGCTGTCTCTTCTAATATTTCTCTTGTTGCTTTGTTGAAATGGGCGTCTAGGTCTTCTGACACGTTGTTTCCAGTGGCCGTATCTGGTGTTTTTGTTGTCCTGTTGAAATGAGCGTCTGAGTCTTCCGGCACGTTGTTTCCAGTGGTCGTATCTGGTGTTTTTGTTGTCCTGTTGAAATGAGCGTCTAGGTCTTCCGGCACGTTGTTTCCAGTGGTCGTATCTGGGATTTTTGTTGTCCTGTTGAAATGGGCGTCTAGGTCTTCCGGCACGTTGTTTCCAGTGGNTTTTGTTGTCCTGTTGAAATGGGCGTCTAGGTCTTCCGGCACGTTGTTTCTAGTGGCCGTATCTGGTATTTTTGTTGTTCTGTTGAAATGAGCGTCTGAGTCTTCCGGCACGTTGTTTCCAGGAGCCGTATCTGGTGTTTTTGTTGTCCTGTTGAAATAAGCGCCTAGGTCTTCTAGCACGTTGTTTCCAGTGGCTGTATCTGGTGTTTTTGTTGTCCTGTTGAAATGAGCATCTGAGTCTTCCGGCACGTTGTTTCCAGTGGCCGTATCTGGTGTTTTTGTTGTCCTGTTGAAATAAGCGCCTAGGTCTTCTAGCACGTTGTTTCCAGTGGCCGTATCTGGTGTTTTTGTTGTCCTGTTGAAATAAGCGCCTAGGTCTTCTAGCACGTTGTTTCCAGTGGCCGTATCTGGTATTTTTGTTGTTCTGTTGAAATGAGCATCTGGGTCTTCCGGCACGTTGTTTCCAGTGGCCGTATCTGGTGTTTTTGTTGTCCTGTTGAAATAAGCGGCTAGGTCTTCTAGCACGTCGTTTCCAGTGGTCGTATCTGGTATTTTGTTGTCCTGTTGAAATTGGCGTCTAGGTCTTCCGGCACGTTGTTTCTAGTGGCCGTATCTGGTATTTTTGTTGTCCTGTTGAAATGAGCGTCTGAGTCTTCCGGCACGTTGTTTCCAGTGGCCGTATCTGGTGTTTTTGTTGTCCTGTTGAAATAAGCGCCTAGGTCTTCCGGCACGTTGTTTCCAGTGGCTGTATCTGGTATTTTTGTTGTCCTGTTGAAATAAGCGCCTAGGTCTTCTAGCACGTTGTTTCCACTGGCCGTATCTGGTTTTTTTGTTATCCTGTTGAAATAAGCGCCTAGGTCTTCTAGCACGTTGTTTCCCGTGACCGTATCTGGTATTTCCATTAGTGTTTTCTTGAAAGTACACCCAGGATCTTTAGCACGTTTTCAGAGCCCTTATGTAATATTTTTGTTGTTTACTTTAAGTCAGCGCCCAGGTCCTCTAGCACGTTTCCCGTGCCCGTACCTGAGATTTTTTTTTTGTTGCCATAGTAGAATATCTATTCAGTATCGTTTGGTACTCTGTTCACGCTTTGTTTTACCATGGGCGAGAACTGTTTTCGCTGCAAATGTGAAGAAAAAGTTCGTGCAGTTTCTGATTTTTGCAAAATTAAATGTTAACCCTATCTGCACCAAGCTGTGATACTTCTCTACAAAGTTTTTTTACTCTGTAAGAACAAAGAAGCCTTGCAGCAAAATAACTCAACCAGGTTGAATCGGGTTAGCGGCTCTTCTGGAAAAAAGATTATGAGATAAAGTGGCGGTGTTTGTTACCCTTCTAGATGTGGCCAAAATTGTAGGTATCAATCGTTAAATCTAAATAGATTTGAGTTCCAGATTTTACTTAACAAAAGTTCCGCATAGCAATCAGACGGCAAGTCCTGCGTGGAAAGTAGTTGCCGTTCTCAAAGCTTATTTATTGAAATCGACACAGCAACAATATGTTGCCCATTGCTTTGATGACACTAATGCCGTGGCCACTTTATGCAGTCGCATGCTCAACTTACAAGTGGACGTGCAGCTCGCGCACCACCCCGATTACACGGTAAAAGTTGATATCCGAGATACCATTTGCAAGTACTCAAGTTGAACGACGTGCGAGTTGCATGTCGGCTCAGAAGTTGAGCGGCAAAAGGTATTCGTGAAAAATATGACAGTGGACGACGGATTCGGTGACAGGCAACAAAATGCCATTAGCAAACGGCACAAAAATTGCCAAAATCTTGAGGCAATGGATTAACTTCTCAGACTCGGCATGCAAGTTTAGCGTGGAAGTTGGAGCAACGACTTCCTTATTTCCTGAGAGTGGCTATGCGGCGAGCCACTCTGCATTAGTTAGCAAACTTCCTAGCTGGTGGCACGCGCTCCATCTTCTGTTCTGTACCCTTTACCGCTCAACTGGACCTTACGGTCACGGTTTAGTCTTGAGATTGCAATCATATGCCTTCTTTGTATCCTGGAGTGGCCATGCGGCGAGTCGCTCTGCATTAGTTAGCGAACTTCCCTTTTTGGTGGAGCGGGCGCATTCTTCTTCTTCTCTCGTCGACGGAAGTTGTAATTTGTCGAATTTAAGCCTCTAAAATTTTATTTACAAACATGCGCGTTGTGGAATAAGTGGTACAAAATATCGATAGAGCTTCACGTGGTGAGGTTTTCTTTGTGTACATCGTATTTTTATGTTGCTTACAAAGACAGCTTCATGACTGAGATCTTCTAGACTATTCGGTCCAGGTTTAGCTTTGATTGCGTCTTGAAGCATCTTCAGAGAGTAGCGTGCTCGTTCTTATAAATGATTTAGAACATAAGTTAAATTATGCTCAGTTTCTAAAATTATTCTAGACGTAGCCTGTCCGAAAGGTTTTGCCAGATTTTGCTAAGTTTTTAAATTTGACATTGAATGAAATTATAGCCGACAGATGTTTTCTTTGAACGTATAAAAGAAAATCTCTTGCTGAAAACGGTCGGTAGTAAGTGTGTGGACCTTACCGCCACTCTGTAATAATGTCTTGTTTGCAATATAGGATGTCCAAGGTCATTAAAATAATCGTAGAAATTTTCTCGGTCATCATAAGACATAATTAAGTGCACTTCTCATATCGTACAGCACAGCTACAGACACGGTAAAACACATTGTGCTACAACGCTATGATGAACCCAAGATCGCTCAGTAGAGCATAATGGCGTGAAAATTCCCCAGAAGCTACGGTTTCGAGGCTTAAATGCTCAAAGATTATTAGTACAGTATTCACGTATCAAAAAATCACAGTATCACAGGAAAATAAAATTTTATTGGTTATTTTCTTTCGGCCCACGCAACGTAACTGCTGATGACTGTGGATCAAATTTATATGCACAGGGCAGGGTGAATAGTTGGCAACTATTTCAGTTATGAATTTATCACTCTGAATATTTCTAGTTCACTTTGACAAGATCTTTTCGATCGTAGCTTTCGTACCATGTGACTAGTGAAGAAAGGACGTGACCTCCTTATTGCCTGCATTAGTTAGCCCATTTCCTATGCGGAGTCTCAAGCGGCTGACCGTGTACCCATGCGCGGCACGTGCTGCGCCACCAAAGAAAGAAAAAAACTCATTTATTTATTACAACTTATGTGTAGGCTGTGCCCATCATATATTATTAAGAGCGCAAAACCTTGAGGTGGTCCATTGCCTTTAAACTAACGTGGGGAGCAGATCAGCAGTTGGGATATAGGTTTCACATTAATGTATCAGAGCTAAGCCCGTGGGCCGGCCTGATTCAGCTCTTCACAATTGAACTACGTCCGCAGTAGTTTAGGTGCCTGTGCTATTGGCGAAAAGCGAATGACTCGCCTACATGATACTTGACCGACCCCTGACACCACTCCTCGTGGTGGCAAATTGATAGAACCTTGACAAAATGTTTTCCAGTCAACATAGCGACCTGAAACAAAAAATAAACTGTTCTAGAAGACTCAATGAATGCATCAATTGGAAAGAAGCACGCATACGTGCATGTGCAGTGGCCAACAGTAAATTGCCGTATTTATTTCAGCCAAATTTACGTCATTTTGGTGTCTTAAGATTCAATATAATGAATTATACGTAACATGTATATAACGGTATCAATGAAAGGCTTAAAGTTGATTTAATCGTTTGAATAATATCAATTTAAAGTTTAAACAAAGGGCATTATTAATTTTAGAAAGCGACCTAGAGCAATTTTGTATCTTTGTTATCATCGTCAGAGTATGTTATAAATATATCTCTTCATTTAAAATTTCTAACGGCTGTAGTGATAACTGTGACTAAGTCCATCATTTTGGTCTTTTACCGTATAAAAAGTTGAAAATTATGCCTGACTTCTTGCATTTTCGCTGACATAATTTTTTCCCATAATAGTTGCGGAATATTTTATTACAGCGTTTGATTTTTTTTAATTGTGTAGGTAACTTTTTCTTGTTCTGCGCGTACGTTCGTACTCTTGTGGTAACTTGTACATTCAGATAACGAAAGCAATACTCATATTGTAGTGAAAAGATTAACATACCATCACCATTGTAAGGAGTAGGTACTGTTCACAGCGATCACTGTAACTATCCATTATCTATCATTAATTGAAGCAGTAATATTCATACCTTTCATCGCGAATGCATTTTATGTCCGTCCCACTAAAAAGCTGTTCCCACCAGGAATATTGCTATGTAGCTGAGAGCATCCATTGTTTTGCTACGTCAAATAACGACGGATATGAAGTGTGATTAGTGTTAGTATTCCATTAGTCTATAAGGTAATAACTCGAGTACACCACAGTAATTCTGTATTTCACATCCTAGTCATAGAGCTGAACGAAGTGCTAAGCCGAATATTCACGATGATCAGCGTAAATACTCTTGGGTAAAATGGTCCTTCAAATGATGAATATTCACTGTGATTAGCTTTAATATTCAAATTCCTCTATCATTCGGCAGTCACTGGACCCAAGCGTCGCAGCGAGATGATGCTGATTTCGTGCGACACTTTCCTTTATGTTGCTCACACAGCAGCGTCATTTGCTAGGCGCCACTTCGTATTCAGAAAGCTCTGCCTCTTATATTTTGAATACAAAGTAGGAACCTGATCCGCCGCGCTGCTCTGCCCGGCTTGCGGCGCGAGCTGTCGGCTCCTCCTGAAGCATCTGGACCCGAATGACATTCTCGCTTTTGGATGTCGAGGAAAAAGGAGACGAATTGATCAGTTTTATGTGTTTGATGTTCCCTTGGTGGACCATTCAGTGTAACTTGGTGTGATGGTTGCAGTGCTTTGTAGCGTAATGTTGCTGATCGTCTGTCTGGTGCCAAGTGCTGATGGATTTGGAGGATGAGGAAAGGACGACTGAGAATTTTAATTTAAGTGTTTTCTTGTAACGTCGGGAAAGAGAAAGCACAAGTATATCATTTGTTAGTAGTGTACATAAACTGAACGTTTAAAGTATAAAAATTATTGCGAGTAAGACGTAAACAGTTATTTAATACTTCTGTTCAATCCTGCCTAACTATGTCAGCGTTTCAAGAGAGGAAGAGAAAAGGGCAGAGGTCAGTCTAACTCAGGTTAGCACATCAGTATAGGCCCTATTGACAAAGCAGTGGCAGGGAATAATAACAGTGACGGGTGAGGTAGATTGACAGTAATTATCGTCGCTTTGGGTAAGATTAACATCCGGCAGCATTCTGTGACGTAAAAGAAGTCGAGCACCCGTGCAGTTTATTTTGGACGTTTGAGTAGTGGTCGAGATAATTGGTTTATATATGTAGTGTACTATGCCGTCAATTTCTGTTTTTGGTTGCAGTGAACAGGATATAAGAAAATTACACGATATAATGCGTATAATGTAATTTTCAAGTGGTTTTAGCGCTTATATAAACGAAATGCGATCGATCATAGCATTAACTTAAGATACTGCAACAGAAGGTGCTGAAAATGCCTAAAGCTGTCGCAAGTAACATAGAGCTGACAGTGCAGTTTTTATACTCAGGTTCTTCTTCCTATCTATAACACCTGTGCCATAATGAGGAGTGCTCTGAGACTTTTTCTTTTTGTTAGCATACACCATCTGTAGGACGAGAATAGAAGAGAGCCGTGTTAATGAGACGAGAGAAATCTACAACGCATTTTAGTGTAGGCACATTTGTAAGGAAAAGAAGCGTCGTGTATTTTTTTTGTTAAAAGCAAAAACTCACTTGATTTTGTTAGATGATATTATGAGCATGAAAAAAAATTAGGGTGCCATTTTTTTCAGTGCTCGACTAGCCTGAAATC
>LQNS02278161.1:9431773-9469151 GCA_001587735.2 Parhyale hawaiensis
GTTGAGAAAAAATGGCACCCTATTTTTTTTAAAAGCTTATGATACCTTCTTTAAAAATCAGGCAAGATTTTACTTTTAACAAAAAAAATACACGAAATTACAAATGCGCCTACACTATTTGTTTAATGAACGAATAGCCAGCCTCAACATACCGACATCCTGGCGTTACTGTCAATCTTTAAACAGAATTTACTTTTCTTTGTAAGCCTCAGTTCTGTAGATGACTTATTACCATCAAGATGTATTGAAATGTGTAGAAAGGTTATTTCGATAGCCGATTTATAGCTTTATAAGAAGAAAATTTCTTCCTATAAAGTTTCTAGCGGTGTAGATTGGCATGACCCCAGTGACATCACGGCGCACCCCAACCAATTCTTCCTGTTTCCGTCGTACCCGTGGTGTTACTATGCCCTGGTTGTGACTTAATCATTTGTGTAGTATAATTACAATCACTATTATACATACAATCATAGAAGAAAGACATTTGCCCTGTCTCCTCTTTCACTAAAGCTAAAGGAAGTGACCTTACAGTAAGCACAAGCTCAAATTACTCTAAGCTATACTTAAGCTACCCAATCTTGACAGCAACTTCTACAGCGCAATATTTCTATTTGCTTGAATACGTGTTGTATATAGCTAGTTAATACATATGTTCAAAGAAGACTGCATGTGAATAAAGGGATATTCGCTTAGATGAATTTTTGGCGATGCATTTATCCGGTAATGAATTTACCTGCTCCTGCAGCTCTAAAAGTAATGCTCCCCCTCCCCACCCCCAAAAAACATAAAAATTTCGACACTAATTGGTAAAAACAAAAAAAAAAAATGTTGCCGATTGTCCACGCATTAGCAGAAATATCCTAACAATATTTATTGAACGGTGTGGTATACCGTGGCTCTGATTAAAGGTGGATAGCCAATATACAAAATCATAAACGAGAACACGAGTGAAGATTTGATATCATATATTGAAAACATTCAGGAGACCTGCTGTGAAACTATGACATCGATTTCATCTCATGCCTTTTTTTTGTAAATTTGCGGCTTGGAACACGAAAAAGATTTTTCAAATTTACTACCGTTTTGGTGCGCCCTTAAGCCTCCGTCCTGCATCGTTTTTGCCCCTGTGGGGGCCACGGACCGCCGCATTCGCTTCATCTTTACCATTTTTGCTGGCTGCCGCGAAAGTTTTGACATTTTGCTGCCTCGTTTTGCAGCAGCAGCTTTTGTCAGAGCAAAATGCCACTGCCTGCCATCGGTTTGTATTTTCTTCGTTGAACTTTACTGTCTGCGCTGCATCCTCATTTGTTCTACTCGCCCTGACGAGGCTGAATACATTGTGTTTTTTAGAGCATGGCAGGCTGGGCTTTATCCTCAGTTCTGCTCACCCTTATGAGGATGGCTAGATGCATGTTTTTTTTTTTTTAACATAGCAGGCTGAGCTCCATCCTCGGTTGTTCTCCTCGCCCTTACGAGGCTGGATAGGTTTTTTAGAACATGACAAGCTGGGCTGCATCTTCCTTGTTCTACTCATCCCTAATAGGCTAGACTGATTTGTCTTTTTCATAAAGTATGACAGGCTGCTTCCCCATTTGGCTTCCCCATTTGTTTTAATCGTCCTCGCCAGCTGGATAGATTTGTGTTTTTATTAAACTTGCGTAGGCTGCTCTGCATCCTAATCCATTATAGTTTAGTTGTTGTAATGTATTATTGAAGCTCATGACATAGATATGAATGAGACATGATCTAATCAATTATTCACAGAGTCAAACTGCGCTTAGCACGTCACTGTGTTTTGTATTGAAGAGATGATTCACGTATTTAATTCGTTGTACACCAATACTCCTACTGCGAGACCCAGTCCAATATCTAATGAGTTTGCTACGACTCCTGTGTATGAATTTATCGGCATGTTGCTCTCTGTGCTATACAGATTCTGCTCATACGGAGTATCTCATTCAAGATTTCACCTAATCTCTCCCAACAGACTTCTACAGAACTTGCAACAGTTATTTAGACATATACCACTACCTGAACGCCTCTCTCATGTGCTGAATTCACTAGGAGAAATATTTATGCGTACATATACACTTTTCAATTTGTTCGTTCTACAGCTGTTTCAATACATACCTGTACTAAAATGTTGATGTAAACGGGATGAAATTCACAATTGAAGCAAGGAACAGCTATAGATCGTCTGTCCTGGAGCCCCATGTGCCCCTTTAGGCATCTTTCTTTCTTTCGTGCCCAATTTGCTTCCTAACACTTTCCTCATCTCACTAATGATGCATTGTTCTGTACTTTCTCTCATTTCTATCCCGACTTACTACTTCCATGTGCGTCGATTCAGCGTGGTAAACCCCCGTGCTTGGGTTTCACGTTTCTCCGACTTTACTAAATGCCTGTATTTCTTTTTTTTTTTTTTTTAATGTCTGGAAGCCAAAAGAAGGGAAGCTTACGCGCGTTCGTCGCCGTCAGTTTTGACGGCCAGACACTCTAGCAGCAATAATAATATTAGCATATAATAATAGTAGTGCGGCAGTAATTGCAACGGGCGCAGCAGCCAACTGTCCCGCTACAATTTCCCGAGTCCCTGGCTGCCTCAGGATTTGAATATCAGTTAATATTATTTACCAAGCCATAAGGAAGTCGCCTGCAGCTGCTATTTCCGCACGCGCGATGGCAATATCCCGAGCTGGGCGATAGCGTGTCTTGGGCCCTGGGCCATTTTCTGGCCCCTTTCATGTGTTTGGGCCACTACATGCCAGGTGTTTGCTACTGTTTACGCATGTGCTGTTATTGGGACACTCCAGGCCAGGTGTCTGCTACTGTTGACATCTGCGCTGTTATTGGGACACTGCGGGCCAGGTGTCTGCAACTGTTGACATCTGCGCTGTTATTGGGACACTGCGGCTCAAGTGTCTGCTACTGTTGACCACTATGCTGTTATTTGGACACTGCGGGCCAGGTGTCTGCTACTGTTGACATCTGCGCTGTTATTGGGACACTGCGGCTCAAGTGTCTGCTACTGTTGACCACTATGCTGTTATTGGGACACTGCGGGCCAGGTGTCTGCTACTGTTGACATCTGCGCTGCTATTGGGACACTGCGCGCCATGTGTATGCTCTACTGTTGACACACCTGTGGTGTTATTGGGACACTGCACTTCCAATAACGATAGACTTCCTTTTCTTAACAGAATAACCCACTTTCATTGGCTGACTCCGATTTCTTGGACAAGCGTGTGTCCGACTTCGACTCCAATTCCTTCCCCCCTCGCACACACAAACACACACAAATGTCTGTCAGCAGCCGACGTCCTCACCGACTCTACAATTCTAGTGCTGAATGTTAGTTAAAACGCCACTGCCAAATTTAAAAAGGCACAAACACACACGCACATAATATTACCTATCTGTCCTGAGAAAAGGTGCGACGTGATAACGTTGACGGCTAGAGCCTGACGTCACCAAAGGAAGGCGTAAAGTGATGTCGCAACTCAATTCCCGTGCGAAAACAAACCTTTTGTCTCGCTGCCCATCGTGTTACCTGAAGAATTACAGCTCAAGCCATGTTGGCAATTTTTAGCTGATTATCCGTTTCAGCCCCCCCATAGTCATCAGGTAATTGCCTAGGATTTTCCGTTAGGAAGCGATAACTTTATTATAACGCTGTGGTAAATGACAGTTATAGATGCACAGCATGCCGTACTCGCGTCATGTTATGTTTACGTATAGCGGAGATTTAGAAGTGCAGTACTAACGTTGTTTTTCTCTTTGTTTCAGGTACTGTTGTGATAACTTTCCTGGTGGACTCCTCGTAACTGCTGTGTCTTTGGTAGGCGACTGTGCTACATGTAACTAGCTTCTTTGTGATCTCTTCTTATGCTGCTCAGTTGAGGCGCTATATATGCACCATCTCACTATTTCTTCTATTAAACGCAGCCGTCATTTGTTCTAGTGTTACAATTGAAACTTCTGCTTACTGACTGACTAACCCTCGAAATGTCTCGCATTAAAACTTGAAATCCTTATACTCCACCAGTGCAGTTTTCTCGGGTGTTGATACCTACTAAATTGGCTTTTCTTGTCATTGAGAAGATGCGTCGAAGTGTTTGTGGCTAGCCCTTTGCGTCTGCGGTCAAAATTTCTGCCTATCTCTGTTTCCAAGTTATTGCTTCACTCCAAAGGCTCTGCGTCGACTCTCATGTGCGCAATTTGAGAGCGTCGAGACGGTGTGCTGGATGCTCCAGAGATGGTCGGTCTGGGTAACTACTGATGGTACAGGGAGTGATGGAGGAGGAGGAGCTACTGATGGTGGTGGACCAGAAGCCCGGTGGTAATGGGTGAGGACGGGTGGCTGTGGAAGAAAGGTGTGAGGCGGCAGCGACGGGTGCATGGCTTGCAAGCTCCCCTTCACCCCCTGCAGATCGTTGGTTGGGTGGTGGTCCTTGTGATCATCGCCTTCATGTACGGCGCGGTTGTGCCTGCCCTCCACTCCACCTTTGTGGCTCCTGTAGCTGCCGCCTCCGCCACCCTCTTTCTTGCTCACCTCGTGGCCCACGCCACGGCCCTTGCGCTTGACCCCGCCCACCCTTCCCTCCGGGCCAGAAGCGACAAGAAACTGGTGCCGGAGTTTGACCGGTCCCTCCACTCTCACGTCATCGAGAACGGCAGATGTCATCTTTGTAACATCACCATCACGTCCGCCCGCACCAAGCACTGCAGCTCCTGCAACAAGTGCGTCGACGTCTTCGACCATCACTGCAAGTGGCTCAACAATTGCATCGGCCGCCGCAACTATAGGGTCTTTCTTGCTACTGTCATCACTGCCATCCTCTCATGTCTAATGGTGATGGCTACTTGCCTTACAGAAATCATACTTTATTACTTCAACCGCCAGTATCTTGCTCCGTGGGAACATGGCATCCCCACAATTTCTCCCCAAGAAGAAGGCGCGGAAGAAGAGAGCCATGTCACTTGTGAAGAAGGGTCTCCGTACTGCCATTTTTCTGTCTTTGGAGCTCGAGTTTATGATGGAGCTTTTATAGGCTTACTATCGACTTTATTTTCTATCGCTTTAATAGCTGGAGTATTGCTCATTCACTTGGTAGCATTTCACGCCTACCTGCTAATTTTAGGTCTTACTACATATGAATATATACGCGGCACCAGCATGGCTGCTTCTAATTCTGCCACCTCATTCGCTGGACGCACCGACCCTGGACGAGATGGTGCCACCTGCGGATGGAATATCAACGCTCGTCCTCTCAATAATCAAATTACGCCGTCGTCAACTACTGACACCGCCTTACTTTCCTCCCCTGACCCCCCGAGTACAACCACAACCAGCCCCGGCACCCTTTCTCCTCGGTCTAATCCATCCACACCCGCTGATGACACGCGCCATCTCCTGGGCGGTCGACACCTGATGGCTCATCACAAGCAGGGACAGCAGCTTTCTCCCAGAGGCCTCTCGTCTCCCCGAGCTTCTTCTGTTCCTAGTTTACCTAAAATTCCTGGCGCGGAACGAGCTCCTCTTCGAACTGTTAGCAGGTCTATATCTTCGATGTCCAACAACGATGCCAGTTCCAGGAACGAAGATGGCGATGTTACAGTTCACTTGGTGGCTATACCGCGTCCTCCCAGAGCTACTCGGCGACGTCTCCGTTCAAGTGTTGTGCCCCATCTGTCTCCTATCAAAGAATGCGATGTTACGTCTTCTAGTCCTCCCAGTCTTCGAAATGTCGATAGAGAACGTGATTCCGACAGCCCATCTCCCTTCTCGCCATGCTCGAGCTCCCTTCCAAACTCCGTAAAATCGAGCCCACCCTCTATGTTGAAATCCAACCGCGTCTCTCCAAAGCCTTTTCGTTCTCGTCCTAGTCCGTCTCGCGCCAGAACTCGCTTTGCTCATCCGTCTACGAACGGAGACTCCGTCGGTAAAGTATCTGGTCGCGAGAAGTACAGCAATTGCAACAAGTCCAGCCCTACAGTGCCAAGTCCTTATAAGAAATGTCCACCTCGAGGTGTCTTAAGTAGAACCCACACGACCTCTCCCTCAAATTCTGCCAATTCCAAGTACGAGAGAAGTCCAGGACGCCCTGTGTCAGCTCCCGCTCAAATTCACATAATTAAGAAAAGTTCTAGTTTTAATGGAACCAATAGAATAGGAACGCCTACTCTACGCTTTAAGCTTCCGAATAAGGAAACAAATGGACATATCATTACTAAGTCAGCCGACGCCACTGTTATTCCAGGTCACTGTGACACCGCGAACGGTAATGTCTTGTCTATAGTTAGGTCCAGCTCAGACGGACTGCTCATCAAGATGGGTGACGTGACGCGCGGTGGTGTGTACATCGGACCTCACAAGTCCGATTCTATTCTTAATTCTTCTTCTGTGAACTCACGCACTTTGAAAAATGCCAAAAATTTTGTGGAACATCACATGTAAAAATCTGTGTAAATTCTCCTAGAAGTGACCGTGTAGTTTCCGTAAAAGTTCTACGGTATGCCTGATTTTTTAAGCTCTGCGTATGCGATTAGAAACGGCCAAAAATATTGTGTGGAATTTCTTGTGTAAACTTTTGTAGCTGATTTAGAAATTTCCAACTTCTTCTAGCGAATGTAATAAGTGCCATAATGGACATTAGTGGTTCTTGCGTGGTCTTGCGAGTATGGGTCTCTGTTTTGTAGCGTTAGTTTCCTCCGTGATCCTTACCTTGCTAGTGCAACTTGGGGTAGGAACCGGCGATGTCCGGCTGAGAAGTTCATAGGCTGGCCTAGGCACTCAAATTCAAGTGCAGGTCCATTTTTCCTTAGTCCTTCGTTCCTGAAACTGAAATCCAAAATCTCCACAGCGCATCTTTGAAGCGATGAACTTGCACAGGTCATACCATATGCTTTAAAGTAGTGATTCCCGACCACTGGGTCTCGACCTTCTCTAGAGTCCCATAGTCTTGACCGGGGATCGCTTAGCCTTACCAAAATTGGCTCAAATCTCTGGATGAATGCTTCGTTGAATCTTTGTTTTCTCTTAGGAAAATAAGATGTAAATCAAGTTGCTGATACAACGTGCGGGGTTTGCGTATGCTTCATTCAAGCTTCTGGATAGGAGGTTGCGAGGGAAAAAAACGCCGGGAACCTCTGCTTCAAAGCAGCATCTGCAAAATTAGGAAAATTAAATTAATACACATTCTCGGTGTCTTCGTGTGTCTAGCACTCACTGATAGCACTGAATGCGTCGCACTACCGCGCTGGATGCTTCTCAGAGTAATTATAGGCAAATAAAGTAACGAAATCAAGTAACGGAGAGATCTACTTGGGTTTAGTAGTATCATAGATACCGAGTGGTGAAATCTGTTCCAATGTACTAGACGTACAATCAACGATGATGAGACCTTGCAAGGTTAACGCGCGGGCGGGCGGGGCTTAGCTGTGGTGCACCATGGGTAATGAGGCTTGTGACGTCACAAAATTCAAGTACGCTAATACGCAGCTATTTTACATTGTTATTCCATCATTTCATTTGGGCCTCCAGAGTGTTCTACGTGCCCTACAATCGTTATATCCGCACATAAATATATGTCAAAGCATCTACGAAGTTTTTTTTAGCTTTCTGAAGGGTAAAATTTTGAAGAACGTTGGTTAAAAGGCTTGTATAAAAGAGCACATGAATTCAACCGGCAAATGCCGCATGTGTCTGAAACACTTTGAGAGTCAAGTTTATTATCTGTAAAATGCAATAAATCAAGTGAGTTTTATCGAGAGTAATGTGGTATTCTGAATATGGAATCATATGAGTGAATACCCCAGTGTTTTCTATTTATTTTCGTTTTCTACCATTGATCTGCTATCCTCTACAATTCTAAATCCATTATTTTCCCAATAATACTGTATTTTCTACTATTAGGAGAGGAGAATATGTTAACGACGCGTACGCGACGGCACAGCTTAGGGCAACATTTTACAGACGCTGCCCGACGGGGTGCATGCCTGTTACAGAAGTAACTTAAATAATAGTAAAATTTTGCCCTTCAAAAAGCTAAAAAAGTTTGTAGATGCTTTGATAGATATGTTAGTGCAACTCCAAAGATTGTGGGACCTGTAGGACACTCTGGAGGCCAAAATGAAATGATGGAGAAACAATGTAGAATAGCTACTGATTACCTTACTTGAATTTTGTGACGTCACAAGCCCATTTCTCACGGTGCACCGCTGCTTAGCCCCGCCCCGTACGTGCGCTAACCTTGTAAAGTCTCATCATCCCTGACGTGCAATCGGATGATCACATGTCATCAAATAATGTATAGTTTTCAACTGGGCTCTTTACGATTATAGTCAGTTTTTTTTCTGCCGATGGACCTGCATAGTGAAGATACTTGGTTCCCTAACGGAGTTCATGGCCACCCCAGAAACTTGAATCGCAAAACAGCATATGGGGCGGTCAAAAATAATGTTATGGCTTCACTAATCATGAAGAACTCACTGTTCAGTATCCTCGGCTCTGGGCGCTTGAATAATCCTATTCCTACGATTAGGTATTGTTATGGGGTCCAAGTCGACGTTAGTCTATGAATTTTTCAGTCTCTCGCTCGTAGTCCTTTGATCCTCCCGTGTGTAGCTGCGCCCCTCGTGCCGTGTACTTTTCTCTTGCTTGTAACTTTTGTGTCTTTCCCTTCTTAGATTTTCCGGCGTATCTTTTATGTGTAGGAGGTTGGAGCCAGAGCGGGGGCCTTTTCCTCCAAAATCCCTGCAAGTAGCATATGCCCCTCTCCAAGAAAAGGTCCTGGAAACATCTAAGCTGATTAGTTCCAGGGTTTTGGGTGGGAGGGGTGCGAATGATACTTTCAGCTTTGGGGATGGGGGAATCATGGCTCCGTGCTCCCCCTGCCTCCTGAATCCATGCACTCTTGGTCCTTGCCCACTATTGTGGTGCTTGCCTCTATGGCCCCTCAAATACTAAAATCAGAATTAATACTATATGTGGTTTAGAGATGCAGGGGTAAGTGAAGCAATGGTTGGCCGTGATGTAATGATCGGCACTCCTTCACAACTTGGTTGGTTTATAATTGCGATCTGAAGGTGTGTGATATATAATTACCTTGATATTGTGAAGGGGTGCCGATCATTACATCACGGCCGACCATTGCTTCACTTACCCTTATGAAATTTCACCGCCTTATGCTATATATTCGCAAAGTGATTGCAGAAATAGGTGCTCTCTGAGAACGTTCTAGATGGATACATTAAATTGTCAACACACACACAAAACGAAGTAAAAATTCATCTTGTGAGGGTCACTTGTTGCTCCTGTGCATAATGATCCTCCAATCATGGGGACTCAGGCCTATCTTGGCACGTCTCTTCATTTTTTACTCCTGAAATACCATGTATGGTCAAGACATGGTTAAACTTAGTTACCTGTGATAATAATTTCGCTGTCAGAATTGATGGTTTACAGATACGATTGCTTACTATGTTCAATTATAGATCAAATTGGAAACTGGATAAACTAGAGAGAAAGAAAATAAAACTGCGTTGAATCGACTGCCGTTTGCACTCAAAGAGGCTGCATAGTTCTGTGAGAAGCTAGCTGTACTTGTAAGACCAAGTCTTATTTTTCTTTTGTACGTAGGAACAGGCGAACAGACCCTTATGTCTGTTTACATACAGACATGCTTATGATACTTAGGGGCCGTACGTGTGGCAGTAACGTACCGCTTTGCTAAAGTCAGCAAGATATCTGCATGGTATTGTATCCATACTACCGGCAATCATCGACTGTTATTTTTTCCACGTGGGGTTCTCCTTGGAAAATTTTAGATGGGCCTACGTACCGAAAATATTTTTTGTCGATTTTTATGAGTAAATTACAGCTGCAAAATTTTATTTAAAGATATTTATTCATCAAATTAAGAACCTTTTCACTCTTTCATCTTGTCTCAACGATCCAGCGACTTAGTAATGCAAGTTTTCTAAAATATATATTATTTGGCATTGGAAGAAGTCATGCACTTCCGCCGCAAGTCTCATTCATTATTAAATATTTCGCCTTTCATATAATTATCTAAGCCATGAAACAATTGAAAGGCTGTTGGCAAGAGGTCCGGTGAATACAGTGGTTGAAGATTATCTTTTACTCCAGCGTTTTTTGTCAAGATTAATTTTCACAGCGTGGTGTCGATCAGTGCAATTTCTAAAGTAGTTTAGAGCAGTTCATTCCTTTTCTGCATCTGCTCCTATATGGTTGTAAAGATGTTACGAAAGCCACCAGCTACACTTGTACCAAGTTTAAATCTCTTGCAGTAGTTAAAACCGAATTCACAATTGTCTCCCAAACATATCAGGGACTAACAAATAAAATACAAAATTATATTTAACATGTTGGATGATAACTGAGTAATTCAAGGAATTCCATGTCAGCACAAGTTGTTTCCTGTACGCACGGCCCTGTAAATTGTTGACCAAGATCGGTGGAAATGAGATTACCATAAATCGGCACAAAGATTTTTGGGTAACCTGATATAGCTGGTGGTATTTGGGTAGGATGGTGGACTGGATATGGTACCAATTCGATGACCTTCTTGATTTTTCAAACGGTGCGTTGGTTATACGTCGCCTTGCATGCAGCCCAGTAATTTTCCTAGATGCTGTATAGTCGTACGTGGTGTTTGGAATGTCATCGACATTGTCTTATTCGTGACGACATTTAGTAGGTTTGTAAAGTATCTATAAAAGGCATTGGTGAAAGAACAGTGGGGACTTTGCTATGGTATGTTTCGGCGCGTAGTAAGGAATAATGAAGGATGTAGATTCGAACTGACTGCAAATTGCTACGGTATTGGAGATGTATCTTTGAAGGTATACAGTATCTACAGGGTGAATACACCAAATGTGGACGCATTTGTGTTGTTATTGGTGATGCATTTAGAAAAGTTGAATAGCTACAGGGTAAAGGCGGCTGGAAATGTTGCTTGGAACTCGTGATGGTATAAGCCATGGCTGAACTACGTAACGTTGCGCTATTTTCATTTTTCAGCCATGGTATTAACTTATGTATCGGAGAAGAGTGAATCTCTGCATACAAGGTGAACGCACACAAGTTAGTCTGAAACTTTTGACGTACTGAAAACATTGCATATCTAATGTCGTCAGCGCATATGCTTCCTTTCTACCAATAAGCCAAGGTCATTTTTCTGTGCGTTTTGCAACATTCTCAGCGAAGTTTGTGTACCTAATTGATCTCTCAAACCAGAACGAGTGGCTTTTCTTTGAATCTTTCTATTACTTGCATATAGTTCTAAGGAACTTTGAAATGTACTGAATTTCTACTAGACGCCTCTGTCTATATTAATTTTTTTGTTACAATTTTCATGTGTTAGAGGAAAATATAAAATTAATAAACGTAATTTTCAGGGCTTTAATGTTACTCTCATTACTTTTTATGTCTTGCTGTTTTGGAAGATATGAATGTACTGGTTAACAATATTGGAGATAGTCTGCATATTGCGCTTTCAAGCTGTTTGCAAATCGTTCCAGCAATAAACTGTATCGGAATCGCCGTGTCCAGTGATACATTCCAATATGTATAGGCACATCAACAGCTTTCAGCAGTCTGCAAAAACTGGATCTTCTTCAATTTCAACTTTATGCCTACAAAATTTTAATCTTTTCTTTTGTGAAAATAGAACTGTCATCAGCTTCACAGGTTTGATACATGTATAAATGCTAATTTTCATTTTTATGTTTGATGAAGATCGACTCTTCTTCAATTCAGTTTATTTTACCGTCGGCGTTGTGTGGACGAAAAATCGACGCTGAAATTCTAGGAGATTAAGTTTTTTCTAGCCTGAAAAATATGTAACTTGGATGTCCCCTATCTATATTTCAATAATAAAACCACATAGCTTATATTAAGTACACACTGACTTTCCAAACACCCTGTACATGTAGTTATAGGTATAGTGAGGTGTCTCCCTTAGTGTAGACCCTATATTATAAGGCTGTGATATACATGAACCCGAAAAATATATATATAGAAAAATATAATGCTTGCTTGTTATTAGGTCAAAAAATCGCATATTTCATATAGCTTTCTGCAACGATTTGGCTGCAATGAAAACAAAGTAATGTATTTTTTTGGGCATTGATGCGTGTAAGTCTTGTCTTCCAAGTGACAAATAATGTCCCTCGTGTGTAAAGCTCACGAATTTTCATGGTAAAAAACGTAACTTGGAACTATAGGAGATCGTACGTCAATGATGGGGAGCCTTTCTTTTTGTTTCGTGAATAACTTTCTTTGTCCTGTACAATTGCGAGGACCAAATCGTATTAGTGGCACTAATTATAACCTTGGCTATCTTGTCATGATTCCAATAGCGGTTGTTTTTATTTGTGAGAAAAGTGAAAACTTCAGACATTTCGCTATGTTCAGAGGTGCGGATATTTGTGTTTGTCTCAATAATTATAGCTTTGAACATCTCGTTGTCATATTTAGAGTGCGAATATTTCTATTGGTCTCCATAGTTATAACTTAAGACCACTTATCATGCTCCAGCATAGAACTTAGAGTATTTGTACGACTTGTATTTGGTTAGCGTGTCAGTTTCCTCTAATTTTTTGGTTGATTTTGGACACCGCATTTCTATCTTCTTTCTATTGATTTTTTTCATCAAATTTTTCCCTTTAGAGGAAGAGTAGGTACTTCGTTTGTTGTAAACCCTGACGTTGGGTTATTTTTTCGTATACTGAAATGGCATTCGTCGCTTGTTTCTATGTAGTTTTATGATTACAGTGGTGCGCCACCGCTCTTTCGTGATTTGATTCAAAAATTAAACTAGAGCACTCTGAGAGCTCATACTTCCTCCCAGAAAAGTGGTAATAATGAAAAATTCAAATTGGCTCTGAAATTAAGATTTTCTTTGTATCAACACCAAAATCCAATCATTTTTGCCCTTAGACAGTATATGAACAGCTTCTGCAATTTTCTTGGACATTCGTTTATACCTTTTGCAGTTATCCTGCTACCAGCCATTCCAATTCAAACCCACAAACGGATCAACCGATCTTCACCAAAATTTAATAAATTATGTTTTTTACGTTATTAACAATTCCTGTAAATTTCATGAATATCCATTCATAACTTTTTGAGTTATTGCGCTGACAAACATAGAATCATTTACTCATTGTAATATACCCAACAACTCATTTAAATTTCGTGAAAATCCGTCCATTACTTTTTAAGTTATGGAACTAACAAAATATAGGCAGACAAAAAAAAACGGATGGACAGATTTTCACCAAAAGTTAATCTTCTGTTCCTCCTAACATACCTAACAATCCCTGTAAATTTATTCAAAATCAGGCCTTAAGTTTCTGAATTATTTTGGTGACAGACAAACAGAATAACAGACCCTACGAAAACGTAACCTCCTTGGCGGAGGTAACAATATATTTCCCATGGGACTACTGTAAATTGAAGAAATTCATTAACCGAAAGTTGCACATTAAACATATTCAGTAAACATTTGCATATTTCAGGCTATATAATGTTACTGGTAATATGTCCAAGCAGGAAGTCGCCTGAGAACCGGGGTACAACCGAAACGGTTTTGTACGTAATGAGACAAAAATAATTTTACCCTTTGCCAACTCTGACGTTCAATCAACTGTAGTGCCACTCTGCACTCTGAAATGCAAAACAAAGAAACCTTAGCTGTTCATTCCTTGCCTGAATTCATTATTAATTCCACCGCTGAGCGAATTGCTCCCTCTTGCGGCCGGGAAGAATTTGATAAAAGAGTTCCTGTGTTTTGGTGCCGAGTTCCAGATCTTAATGAGTGCCCTTGATTTCACTTGATAAAAAGCGTGACGTTAAGCACAAGTGAGGTAGCTGTAGTTTTTGGCCCTCTAGCTCTGTTTCATGCAAGATGTCTTATTTTACTAGAAAGGCCCTTTTGCCCTACTGTATTCCTAGGGGAAGAAAAGACGTTAAAGCGAAGTAGTGCAGTCAGGTTAAGACATGGCTTATTCAGGATATAATTTTATCTCTCGCGTAGGAATAACACTTTTGAGAGCGTAGCATGTATGTTATTAATAATATTAATTAATTACTAATAATAATTAATTAATTAATATTAATATTTTTTCAAAACTCCTGTTTCTCAGCTCTTTCGGCAGGTTTTTCTTTTTTTTTTTAGAAATTACTATTACTGGTTGTCATGATGCACCTAAGTACCCAAAAAATATTCAAACTTTTTGGATTTAGTATCTACTGAAAATCCCGTCAGAGCTTTCGCAATGAGAGACACTTCGCTGTTTTTATTAATTATAGCTACTAACTGATGATCGTATCTAGAGATGCCAAAATTGTGGATTGAGACGATGTTGTACTGTTGTAACTTAGTTCTCTGTTTACGATTGTGAATGTGATTTGGATAATTTACCCTAAATTTAGTTTGTGTTATTCTGAAAATAATTGTTCTGTGTACAATTTATCAAATCTTGTACGATGAAGTTCATAGTTGTTAACACCAACGTAAATATATGTTGATGAGCGAACTTACGCAGTTCGGTTAATACTTTAAAAACGTTTCTTTAGGAAACTAGATAAATTTCTTGGTAGCGTGTTTGTCGCATTACCTCTTTGTTGTATATATATATATATAAGAATAACGAAAGAGCTTTAAATTTATTTAAGAAATGTTTTGTTTTTAATTTGTTCTTAACTTTACCCATTAAGTAACTACTCTGTATTGGGGAAAATGATATTGCTTTCTCCAATTCGTCTCCAGTTCAGTGATTGGTAGATTTAATAACGATTGACTAACTGGCAACCGCACGGAAATTTCTTATACGCCTTTTCTTTATTTTACGTTAAATAATAATGTGCACCTAACACACCTGTGCTACCGTCCAATTACTTAAGCCAAGCGCTGGTATAAATCACGTTCTGTACCACTTTAGTACACCGAGTCGTTTTGTGATATCTATGCTATTTTACAGCAGCGAAGTGGTACTGGCAATAGTCTATTTTGTCGCGTTACTCTTCTTTCCTTAATTACTCATTTCCTGCACTATCTGAGTGTATGGAAGTATTTGGTGATAGTCTTGTATCTGTGCCACTTTTCGACAAGACTATCGTACCGTGAAGAATGTTCTATCGCCGCTTCATCTTCTTACAGCAGCTGATGATTTCCACCCGCTGACTGTATTAGACTTTTTGTGAAGTATCGAACTAATTAATGACAAGACTATCGTACCGTGATGAATGAAGTAACACTGTCTCACCTTCCTTCGTTATTAATCACGTCCTCCATCAAGACATTTTGTGACATTCTACCTTATCTTTATTACTTCATGGCAAGTAAAGCGTATCTTAAAGAATCCCCGTAACAACGCCACCTTCCTGCATTAATTCTGCACCTCAAGTGCTATTATTGTCCTTGGTGTCGAGCTGCTCTTTACAGCGTGATCGATAGCTCTTGCTTTGTTCCTGTCGTCTCTTTTAATATTGCAGGAACCATTGTTCTTCAAATTTCCTTTTGTACATTTTTCATTCTTATCCGAGCTTGATTTCTGAAGCGACGCGTTGCTTCTCATTCTTCTCTTATTGTACGTTTTCTTGTTTAGAAACCAACTGAAGGAACCGTTATTTATATTCCCATTATATGTTTTTAATAATATTTTTTGGACCACTTTTCCAGCATGACCGTTATTCCATATCCTTTTCTTTGTTCTTTTGGAGAGGACAGATCGTAATTATGAAGTGACAATTGCTCCGTAACATCGTGATCTTGCTCTATAAGGCTTATAGCTACCGTGGGGCTCGACGCTATTCCAAGAACTTGCTTTTGTTTTTGGTGTCATTTTTTTTTACTGATGGCACAGTGATTTCTTTACTTATTTCTGTCGATGGAGGTTGTTGTATTTTCATCTTAAACCCTCTTTACTCTCTCGTGTTACTTATACTTCAATTTTCATAATAAATTCTGACACTGGCAGTTGTATGGCACTTCTTTAGTTTAACATACTGCACGGATTTTTTTTTGGCACATGTGACATGTGGTGATTAGTGCGAACAAATTATAATAATGACAGCAGTGATGATGATAATGTTAGTAATATTTGGAAATATTTGGCTGAAATTAAAATTTTTAGCGGTTCATTACTAAAAAATAAAAAATTATTTTTTGAAGGTAGATTGCTCAACAAGTAAGTTCAAATTTTCAGCGGCAAATTTCTCGACAGTGTAGAGCTGTTCTGTTGGTTAATTTTTTAATGAATAGTAATTTCAACACAATAATACATGTTAGCAAATTTTTCATTGGGCAATCACTTACTCGCTGCAAAATTATTTCTAAGCTGAATTCTTTAGCTGGGCTGTATTGTTGTCGCTGCTAATTGTGCCCGCAAGGTAAACAAAAATTATCACGAACACGCTGATTTAAATTATTTGTCACCCTTTTCTTTGAGTTTTGCCTCGCTCTCGTGCATGTGTAGCGACACTCTAATAGAATTTTCGGCTGCCCCAGATGCTGAAATCATAAAAAAAACTTCTTGGGCGGCCATTAAATCTTATAGGGTAACAAAGTAACTCAAATTACTTACTCCGCCCGCTCGTTATCTGCTCTACATCTCCAGGAGAGCAAATGGCGGGGGTGCGGCTTGAGGAAAGAAATGAGGGATTTGGCGCCTTTACCCTATCATTTGTATTGTGTTTTTGTGTCATAGATATAATTTTAGCTCATGCGGAGGTGGCGTGAAAAGTTCGTAGGTCCTGTAGAAAGGTTCTTTGCTGATGTTTTATTTCCGTGTGGTACAATATGCATAACTCAGCAAGTGCTGTCTATACCTCAGTATGCTACTATATGTATACCTCAGTATGCTACTGTATGTACACATCGGTAAGATGCTGTATGTAGCTATACCTCACTATGGTACTGTATGTACACCTCAGTATGCGACTGTATGTATACGTCAGTATTCTACTGTACATACGTATGCATCGGTATGATGCCTATTGTATGTAGCTGTACCTCAGTATGATACTGTATGTATACTTCAGTATGCTACTTTTATGTGTACCTTGTAATCCACACGTGTCTCAGTGCTTGGACGTCATCCTCTAGTGACTGTTTCATACCCCAATCTACACAATTACCGGTATATTTGCATAGAGTTCATTGCCCGGATCCGTGTTCGGCCGTGTTAATGTCCATGCGTTCAAGTCAGCCTTGAATAGTCTTATCTGAGCGATCCTTCTCAGCAGCGCTTTGGACGTTCTGAAGTTGCTCAATGCTCTACTTAGGTTTTTATTGCCTGTCCATGGACGCTAAGACGTACTGTTTTAATAATAATATATTAAGAGCCAACTTCAAACTGCTCCCAACTCCAGCGTTCTCCTGTTGTACATTTTGTTCGTAGAATTCTGCCCTAAGTAATGCTGGGGTCGACCCTTCTCATCTGCTGTGGGGCTGGAGTGTTAGGCGATAAAATATTGCATTTTGAAGGCCATGTTATTAGTGAAGAATGTGGGAAATTTTGCAAACGCTCAATCCTCCATTGCTTCGTTTCTCATCTACAGAAATGCTCTTGCTACGAAATAAAACAACATTACTGACTCGATTTGCCTCTGCCGTAACATCAGCAGCAGGCGCAGTGATCGAAATCGTCGATGTGGGTGTTGACCTACGAACTTTTCAACAGACCTTCGTATATCGCTAGTTAGCCCAACTAACGCTTTGCTGTCGTCGCTCAGGTGTGCGCTAGTGATGTGCTCTTAGCTAGTGGCGGCTCATGTCTACATATCGCTCCTGAGGGTACACTTAGTTAGCTACCTGTGTTCGTCGTCGTTATTTTTATTATTAATGATGTTACTATAATGATTATAAGAGCTGGGTGCGGTCCGAGGGCTTCAAGTTACATCCAGCTATTTTCCCCTCTATAGACTGTAGTTCTCGTTTCCTGTATGCTTTGCGATCAGCGGCCCATCTACTCATTACGATACAGTGCTGATTTTATGTTAGCGAGGACTCAGGGCCGTAAATTTCTGTCTATCTCCGTTCGTTCCACAGCAATTTTTTGTTCTTATTAAATAGAGACACAGGTTATGGCTGAAAGTTTTCGCCGTGAAGGCCGAAGGTCTTCGGCTGCATATCTTGAAAAAAATACGGCTCGAGGTCGCCTGATATTTCAGAAAGGCCGCGCCCAGCCCTGATAATTATCAACATGATCTACGCATATTATATATGGTGCTGCTGCTAGCATTTGTATTGTTTATATGTAATGCAGGTGTTATAGATTTGCTTCTCCCTTGTGGATATATCGTTAGGCCTTCTTGAATATTAGTTGTGAATGACCACCTCATATGTAGCTTATGCTTACTGATTTATGTGTGCCATGAGTGGTCTACCTGCAGTAGAAGTGTGCCACCGTTGCTATTCTTGTGTTTTGTTCTTACGTTAGAACGTTCAATGTATCATAGCTGCCGCCTATTGCTTGTGTGGGAAGAGAGAGTGGTCTACATGCAGTAGAAATAGTTGAAGCGTTACTGTTATTGTGCTATTGCTTGGGATGGTTGAATGTAGTTGATGCTGTTGCTTGCTGACTAAGAAGAGTAATCTACGTGCAGAAAAACCGGTTAGGGCGTTACTGTGAAGAAAATTCAATGTAATGATGGTTGGCTATTGCGTTACAAGAATGGTCTATATTTAGCAGTAATTGCTGGAGCGTTTGAAACATTAGTTTTACAAAGTTAGTATGCAGAGTTGCTACCATTATTGCAGTGTGTTGATGTAACGCGATGTCGTTCTTAAGTCCTTCATGTGCACTAGAAACAAGTGTTAGTTACTTTTGAATTAGTTCTTTCTCTTAACTTAATTGCTAGTCACTACTGAATGAAAATTAACGGTGCAGTACGAACGTGAACCGAAAACACATCGCAAGTTAATTATTGCAGTAGTTGTTCTTTGTTTAATTACTTGTCACATCATTTTATTGAACGCACTGATGCTGATGTCCATCGCTGACATCACAAATTCATGTTAAAATTATTATTTTCAGTTTTGTTGGTAGTTATTCATTTCCATGTTGAACGCCTCGTTCTGATACTGATATGAACTATAGACATGGCAGGTTATTTTCTTCTTTAATTTGAAAATTTCTGGTTACGCTACGAGTCTGTGACATAAAACGGGATCGTTTTAAGTTCGGTCAAAGGCTCTGTAACATATTCTACATTTGTTACAACTGCTTTTAGTACTTTCCAATATGATATTTTGGCACTCATAGAAATCTCTGTAGCGGAAAATTTAAATTTACTAATTTAATTTTATTTAAACAGAACTCTGATTAACTATACACTTTGAAAGGTCAATATGAACTTACTGCCTGTGTGTAGGCAAACTGCCGCTGTCTACAGGAGAAAGTAGTAGATTATGTCGACTGTTTACCCTAAGTTTTCCGATTGTGTTCTGACTATTCTTAATTCATAACTTCATTGGTTTTTGTCATTCGTTAGGTTTTTCCACTACCTCAACTCCACAGCTTTTCCTCGCACTTTTTTATTTATTTATTTTTTCTGAAGGTCAAACTTCCATCGCTTTTGATAGTTGGCTCGGCACCCATTTGTTACGTGCGTATAGATTTACCCAACCCACGTTTTGGAGAGTAGCAGCTCCAGAGTGACCACATTAGTTACGCTAACTTTAGTCAGACTCTTGGGCCGTATTTTTTTCGTGCCCACTATACTTCTTTCGTTATCAGCGCTCCTGCTAATTATCTTTTTGTTATATTTTCTTTTCTTTCTCCTCCACCTTTTTTTTTTTTTGCTCCCATGCATTGATAGCTCGGTGTGCTTAACCTACAACTTGTCACTTCTTTTTTACTCACTTTTCACTGGAGCGAATGATTTGGGAAGGTAAGCGTAAACTCCAAATAGAAGCATATTTATCAAAATAATGCCTCTGTACCTTATTCAATTCAGTGTATACCGATTGATTTCTCTGAATAGTTCTCCTTTCGTTCAGAAAGACTTGCCTTTAACTGAAAGTCGCTTTTTTTCAATCGAAATTAATTAAACTGGGTCCCATCGCTCTATACTAAATGCCATAGACATGATAATCCATTCAATCCTATTTATTTTATACTTATGCGATGTAGTTGGGAACTAATTCGAAACGTTCTTGCGTGTAATCTTGTAAATTGGATCGAAAGTTAAAATGGACCAAATACATTGTCGGTTTCCCGTAGGAAGAACATTGGAAACGTTTATAAAATACGCTGGTCCTCATAGAATTAGGATTAATGTGAGCATTGTTTAAAACATTAAAGAAATACACTGATCCCTATAGGATTAAATTGTTTTTGTGACCATTACGGGACATGTGCTCTTAACTCCGCATTCTATTCTTATCTGCTAAGAAAAGTTATACAAAAGGCCCCTAACAAATCCAAAAGTAGAAATGTTATCTTCAAAATTCTATTACGATTGGATAAGTATATAGCTAGAGCTAACTTATGAAAATTATATTATAAACTACATAGATGCCGTAAATCGGTTGAAGAGAAAATTTAGAAATTATTATATAGCTGAGAAAAAGTTGAAAGATTGTCTCTGCAAAGTAATTTTTCATTTTTACGATTAAGAATGACGAAAAATGTACTATATAGTAATGTTATTTACTAGTGAAAAACGTTGACTCTAAAGGTGTTATTTTTAAAAAATTATTGATATTACATGCATTAATACTACAATCCTGCTATTTGCCGATGAAGAAAATTCTACTGTATGCTAATGCTTTTGAATTATGAAGAAAATATGAATCTTTAAGAACATTATTCGTTGATTTAAAATATTGATATTTGGTACGATGCCTAGTGAAACTAATATTATTAGGTATTCTAATTTATCTGATCTATTGTAGCTATCGTATATTGGTCTCTAGTACCTAATCCTGTCATAAAAAGTTAATTGCAGTTGTGCCCTTGATAATTCTTTTCGTATTGCATAGAAAAAATATAATTGTATCGAAAGTTGTAAAATATGTTGAATGTTCGGGAAGTCACTGCGTGCTTTAATCTTCTTCTTTTTATATTTACGGTATGATTCTAAAAAAAAATTTTACACCTTGAGACGTGGAGCATAGGATAGGTACGCTAGTGGCATTAGATTATGTTACGTTGCTATCGCGTCATGTATGCTGTCGGGATGGACGCCCCTAAGAGAACCTTAGCTAGCTAGGCCTTAAGGATATTTTTTTCTCGTGCCCACGTAGCTTCCTTAATATTCCCGTGTGCGGGCGTGGATTCCCCGTTTTGTGGCTATGCTACGTGTCCGTCCCTCTATTCGTCTCCTGCAACAGCGCACATGGTGACGGACACGTCAACTAACGTCTGATTTATTACCTCCGCCAAGGAGGTTATGTTTTCGTCGTGTTTGTCTGTTTGTTTGTTTGTCTATCTGTCTGTCTATCTCTCTGTCACCAAGATAACTCAAAAAGTTATGAACCGATTTGGATGAAATTTACAGGGATTGTTAGGTATGTGAGGAGGAACAGATGATTAACTTTTAGTAAAGATATGTCCATCCGTTTGTTTGTTTGTTTGCCTCATTTTTCTCGATGCCATGACTCAGAAAGTTATGAATGGATTTTGATAAAATTAACATGAGTTGTTAGGTATATAACAAAAAGTATATGACCAAATTTTGGTAATGATCCGTTAGTTCGTTCGTTCGTTTGTCACTGTTTTTAATTTTATGCTTGTTAGCACAATAACTCAAAAAATAATGAATGGATCTTTATGAAATTCATAGGGTTTGTTAGTAATGTTAAAAGACATAAGTGATCAAATTTTGGTGCAGATCGATTTGTTCGTTTGTATGTTTGACTTATGTTTGTCATAACGTTTGTTAACAGTATAACTCAAAAAGTTACGAACGAATCTTCAAGAAAATTGAACAAGCTGTTATTAATATAAAAAGACCCAAATGATTAGATTTTGGAGTTTATACAAAGATAATTATTGTTTCAGAAAAAAATTTGAATTTTTTGCTACCGTTGCCTCACTTGGCGGAGGTATGCGCTCTCAGAGTGCTCTAGTTAGCTATATTAATGGATGAAATTGCATGGCTTATCGAACGTAGTTCCTAGGGAATGGGTCACTGCGCAGCTGTAGTGTGGCGGTGATCTGATGATCTCCATTTCTCTCAATAGATGCGTACAGTAGGTGCAGAGCAACATTCTAAAGACCTCTATCGTATATGAAATATCCTACCTCCAGCAATTCATTAAAAACGTGTCTAATAATAATAATGATATATATGTTAACCCTTAACGGTACGACTGAATAGTGTTATAGTGTGTTATAGGAGCTACCAACTATGGTAATTTGTCCAATAAAGGGTTAATAAAGGCACGAGTGTGCAGTGACTCTCCAAACAACCTGTGCTATCATAAAATTAAGATAGTGCCTCTCTGTAGGTAACTGCTCATGTGTTATCGCAGAATTCATACAATTGATTCTCTAACAAAAGCAATAACGCTCGTAAACACACCAGACTCTGAAAACTATCTGTAGTGAATGTTTGATAATTTTTAGCTTTTTTTATCACGAGCTTTAAAGAAACGCAAAGAATGTCCAGAGATGCTACAGTTTTGCTGACCGTACAACAGTCGACAAACATCACTGCAGTTAATGTTTTCACTGCAATGCGTGACAAACGCCGTCAATTTTTAGGAGCTATATGTATGATTACGTGCTGTGTATTTGCTTTAAATTCAAAGAACCGTATGAAATTCGACCTTTATAGTAAATTCTTTATACCTATAGTACTTCAGTGCTGATGCACCGTATCTTTCCTTTGTGTATGGCATGATGGTGTCAATAAAATAACGCTGCTCTCCTATTAGCTTGTCATAAGAAACAGTTAGTCCCGTTTTTTACACTCTGTTGAGTAGCGGAGCGGAAGCGGTGCTGTGTAGGCGACAGTGGGATGTGTGTCTGCTCTCGGTGTATATTCGGGACCGAGGGCTCATTGCCTGTCAGTCTTGTTTGACGTTGTGCTATGGTGCGGGCTGAGAGTTTCACCGAGGATGCGTTATTCTTAACCAATCCGGAATATTAAGTTACTGCTATCTTATTGCATGTATCGTGAATTAATGCTGAAAATCACACTAATGACGATCAAATATCACCGTCAAATCTCTTCTAAAAAGTACGCGTACCACGTACTATATTATTCCAGACAAATGTCGTTGGCAAATTCCTTCTAAAAACACACGTACCACGTATTATTATTCAAGTCTGCCTGCAGAAAATCCTGTTCTCGAACTAGTTATTTGTGATACGGAGAGCAACATTATTTGTTTGAACAACGGCAGATGTTAACACATTGGTGCGTCGTGGATGTAGCCTAAGTTTTGCCCCATGATTTCTCCGCTATATGCGATGCCGTTCTGAACAATTAGTGTCTTAAGCCTTAGAGGTTCGTTTAATTAACCTTACAATATCTTGGTTCCGTCCGTTTTATTCTATTTTATTAAGGTAAGGTAATTTACGTTGTCGAGGCCTCACCGCAGGCTCTGGTGTATGCCGCGGAGTTTTTGGTGTCATTGAATTTGCTAAGCTGTATTAGAAATGCGTAATATTTTTATCAAAATTGGGTGACGTTGGAAAAAAAATTTCCTTTTTTTTGTAATTTTGAAGTCATAATTAGGGGATTACCACACTTATCATAGCAACTCTGAACCCTTTGACGCACGCCTAAAGTGTTTGGTCACGTTTCATATTACGTAGTACCTATCACGCTCAAAATTATAAAGGTTTCACAGCAGTCTTAGATGTGGAACCCTGAATGTTCTGTATTGTAAACAATGAGGAAACGTGGAAAACACCTGCTGGATCATTGACTGCTTATAGTTGGGCACTCTTCCAAAAATGTGATGAGCTTTGCCTATAGGCAGTAAATGTATGTCTTATATATTTATACATATATTTTTTCTTGGTTTCCATGTTCTTCAATGCAGAACATTAAAGGGTTCTTAATCTTTTCCGGAATAGAACCTTCTGTTTCAGAAGTGCATTCCTACGAAAACTCTTAATTGGGAACTTTGGGCGTGGATTTATAGTGATGATTAACTGTAGTAATTAATGTAACTTTGTACCTCGATATCTCCCATTTCATATGGTGGTTGCCAAAATATTTGATTTATTCAAATTTTATCGTAAGTCCATTTACCTTTGTTTCAAAAGTTCATGATCGATTTATTGCCATGCATGGCAATGGTGTATACTAAAATTTTAGTGTTTTTTTTTTAACTTTTAGACGTGGCAGCATATGCCCTATTCGTTTGGAAGTTTGCGGTGGGATTACTGATTGTTTTATTGAGGTAACTTGGTGCCCTACTCATTCCGAAGGAATGTGGATAAAAATTCCAAATAATAAAGTTTACGTATAGTCGTGTACAGTGAGTCAAATAAGTGTTCGTTGCGACTTTAAAAAAGGTGTTTACTTATGTGCTTCATTTGAGAACATCAAACTGTAACAAAGCTTGCAGAAAGATGGAATTGTATTATACTTTATTATCGACTCACCCATGTACATTACAACTGGCGTTTCAGCCAGTATATTCGTTATAGCACACATCTCTGAAGCGTTGCGAATACTTATTTAACCCAATGTGTCAATGACCTCTATCACCATGTAATTATGCATTTGTCGATAGTCCAGCTCATCAGATCTCAAAATAACGTTGCGGACATGCCGTATTTGACTTACTATTATGCTATATAGTCGCCCGTTATTTATGATGTGTAACTATCTGTAGTAAATGTAGTGGTATGTGGAAATTTTTACTTGTATTATTTTGGTTCGACTACTTGATAAACGTAACTATGTGTCGAAGAAATTCTATGTTTTTTGCTAAGATCCAGCTACTTCAATTTATTTATTTATTTAGGGGAGCAGTTTTATAGCATCTTTATTAGGACCCAGTCAATTGAAATTGTTTTGGAATATATTTTGGGGGATGAAGGTACGTGAAAAATGTGTCGAATTGCATACTTCCTACGTGAAAATATAAGTGTAAAACAATGTTCTGAGAGCAAAGTTCTATCAATTTAGAGTCAATGCCCTTGGCTACTGTTGGGATGGCTTCACCATTATATGGAGATAGTGGGGTAGCCTAAAATTGTTTCAGATAAAGTATCGCAAGCCCACATTAGGATCAGACTGCTGAATATTCTCGGTTATAACTGGTGTAAAAACCACCATTTCTTTCTGTTGTAGCAGTAAATCTTTGACTTTGCATTAAAGTTTCGATGTTAGCTCCCGAATAACTGAACATTGTATGAAAATTATTTTAAAAACCAAATTAAGTGTGAATGAACTTTCGGTTATTTATTTCTTACTAAATTTGTAGACGCAATTGTATAATGTAATAAATAGAAGAGTCCAATTTTGTGGCAATGTTTCATGGAGTAGCGTTAAAGTATATTATAAAGACTGTGTTTGTAGCTGTAGAATATTAATTTTGTACAATAAACTTGGAAGTCTGTGTTGCTTTTACTCTCCACTTTCCCCTTACTCTAGACTTAACGTGTTCCAAATCTCAGAAATGTTCCGTCGAGGACCAGTAGCTGTTTTATTTAATTTTTACTTACGCGCATATTTGTTTAACTGATTTATTTGATTACTATTTATTTCTTTGCATATATTTCCTCATTTGCTTATTTATTTGTCTATTTATTGTTTATTTATTGATAACTATATTTTTTACTGATTAATTATCTATTCGCTGTATATACCTTTGGCGATTAGATACTCTCATTTTTTTATGTAACTAGTAAGTTGTAAGTTAAGAACAGAAGGAAACTTAAGAAATGCTTATATTGCGAGTGTGAAGAGGAATTCCACTGAAACAGTAATGTTTTTCTTGATCTGTATAAAATATACATGCCGTGAGAAATCCCTGTCAAGCGTATTGGGTCCCGTGTTAGTCAACCTCAACCTGCTTTATTCATTCTGCAGGGCGTCTTATTAGGGTGAACGGTATTATAAAAAAAAGATTATCTAGAAATTTTGAATGATAACTTGAAAGAATCAGCGAAGGAACTGTCACTCGGTCGATGTTGGTGCTTTATGAGGGACCACGACCTGAAGTATTTGCTAACTTGATTAGGGAGTGGCTGGAGAACAATGATATTAACTAGCGGGACCCGTGGAACTTCCACGATTCTCTATTGTTTTTTTTTTCTTATAGTGCTACCAACATATTCAACACTATGACTGTATACACTAGTTTAATATAAACCTATAACGCTCCTTGTTTGACCTACAACTCTTGAGATGCCTGCTCTACATCACTGTCGGGTGGTCAATTACCCGTACAACTTTTATTGGGGTTATCAGTATTGTGCAAACTCTATTAATTCAGTTACAATGCTACAGCCATGATTTCATCTGGCACACTATGAAGCTGCCCCGAAAAACTGTCGTAGTTTCAAACCGTTACAATTTTTACAATAAAGTATACTATTCAGTGGAAAAGTCTTTCGATTTCTGATAACTAAAATTCAGCATCCCTGAACTTTTTTGTCACTATTTCTAATTACGCCATTGTACTTTTAATCTGTGCATTATGTTATGTAATCTTTCGAGCTTGTTAATATATGTATGTTCGCCTTTTTATTTATCTATGGAAGTGGTAAACCTATCTGCTGCCGAGCGTTCTCATTTTCATTTCGAAATAGTTGTGCAATAGTGCAACGGATCTCGTTAGTTCTTTCTTTCATGACTGTTACTGAAGTTGGCACTTGCTTTCAATGTCACACAAATTTTAATTTTTCTCGCCTCTTTTCTTGCGCTTTCAATGGCAAAACGCATTGATATTCTACGGATATCAATTACTATTTTTTTTTGTTATGTATAGCTGTGCAATAAATGTACAGCACAAAGTAAAGCACACTCGACCAATCTTGTTTATAAACGTGTCTTGTTTAGCAAACCGCATTCCCTGTTGCTCATCTTTTCCATTATGGACTCCGCAATTAGGGGAATGTCTTGTCTCTCAACAACACAACTCACAACGTTGACGTTATCGAAGGATTTCCATGAAATTTACAGGAACTGCGCCAAATGGCCTTAGAAACATTATTAACTTCTGGTGGTCCTCCGTCAGCCCATTTACTTGCTGTTCGCTGGTCTTCTCGTCTTATGGCTACATCACTCAATCACTATGCGTGACTAATCAAATTAACAGGAACTGTTGGGAATACCACGAAGAACAGTTGTTGAACAAATTTTGGCGATGATCCGTTTGTCTCTTTGTTATTTTGTTTGTCAACCTTCCATTCTGTGAACAGTGCGTTGCTTGGTGGGAGTTCGCGGCTCTGTGAGTGCAACTCTAGTTAGACTGTAGAACATAGCTACAGCCGACTGGAACTACAATAATTTGGTGTGACGACTGAGAAGCTGGAAACAATGCGTAGTAGCAGCAGCAGCAGTAACCTATCGAAAAACCCGGGAGCAAAAGCATTGTTTTTCAATAAAATCTCAGATCCTCATCATAAATACAAAGAGACGCACACGTTTCAATACCAGATTAATTTCTTTTGAATCGGCATTTTTTATACATATAAGACGCTTGTCCAATTTTCCTATTAGCCAGAGTTTTTGTACCTTCCTGTATAAAATTTGAAAGGCTTATCTTGTATACCAATTGCAGTGTGATAGCTCCGCAGCATTCGAAGATTTTCGTCCTGAAGAAGGCCCTAATTTAAGCAGCGTTGAAAGCTTGGCCCAACAAAAAGAAGCCTGGAGACGTTTACTAAGATGTTTCAAAATTATGAAGTTCGTAGACTGCATAAGGAGATCTAAGCTGGCAGCCCTGCAAAGCTTGGTGATCTTGTGCAATAACTGAAAAGCTGGATTGAAAAGAGCTAGATGCCGGGAACTCACAGAAATTCCAGAGAGTCGAAACAGTGTTCTTCAATATTTTCTGAGACATGTGTCGTACGAATGGAGCGCAAAAATTAGGAAATGCGACTACAACGCGCCAATCTACGTTCTGGCTAAGGATTTTCCCGTACGTGGATCGGTATGCGATCCCACTAAAGTAAATATTACAAGATATGAAGAACGGTATGGTATGAGTGATACGTATAAAATGAACTTCATGCCTTTGCTTTAAAACTGACTGAAAATATTTTAAAAGAGCGAGCGCAAGAAGACAGCTATGGTTGAACTTCCTTCCTGCGAAAATCAGAGCTTCTTGCGTTAGAGCTTCCGCTAATACCAAGGAGCTCCTTGGCTAATACGGAAGAAGCGTAACGTGCAGACACGCGTACGGATGGAGCCTCAAGCAGAATTATAATCTAGATGTTTTGAAGTGGCCTTCCCAGTGCCCAGACCTAAATCCAATAGAGAATCTGTGGAGAATTTTGAAGTTGAAAGTAATGGAGAAAAAAAAAACAAAGAACCTCACGCAATGAGAGAAATTTTGTGTGGAAAAGTGGAGTATTATCTCGGCTAGAGAGCTTCAAGTTGATCAAAATTATAACAAAAAACTCAGCTAGTACTTCATGCTAAAGGTGAAACAATCGATCATTAGAAATAGGGTACCAGTAATATTGAAATTGTGAATTTTGAAATTTAATGTATAACTTCTTGATTACATATATTTTTGGGAATCCGATTGATGCATTGGAAAGAACAACTGGAATGCATATTATTGTTACTGACTTTCATTCCAAACTTCTCCACATGATTTTGAGAACAACATATGTGTTTTATTGCACCGTGCAGAAAAAAAATATTACTGGGATGAAATCAGGCTTTCTGCGGAGGCTTGCGCCTCCCTTGGAGTACGCTCATGCCCCCAAGGTTAAGAACCGCTGATATAGAAGATCATATGTTTCTCCTCTGCAGGGAAGGTGTTCTGAATTTCTAATTAGTAATTAGTATTAGTTTCATAAAACGAGGTCACCCCAGGAGGACAATCCAAGTAAGGCCTACGAACTAAGTTGTTGATTTCGGGGCCATGCTAAACATTTGAGTATCTAATAAAAGACTCTACGCAATCTTACAAATAACTTGTCAGTGTTAGTTATGCGCAAAGTGTCACTTCTTAGTAGATGATTGAGCACTTGAGAATCCATAGAATCCATTTGTAGTTTTCGTGGTCATCGACTACAAATAACTTCCTATAGCTACAGTGCAATCACTGCTACCTAATTCAAAAACGTATGGAAAACTATGAAGCTATTCAAATTAATGAAATATCCACACACATCTATCTATATAGATGTTAGTAACTAACAGAATAAATTACTGTACGTACTGTGTGATTTATGTCCCATTAGCTGTAACATACTGTAGCATATGAAGGATAGGTAGCTTGTTTACCCTAGTGCAGTATAGAAATATCCTGTAAGTCGACTATGCTCGCTGATCAGACACCAGAATGTGAACTATACTGAGTGCTTATGCTGACACCTACCTATACAGCATGGCTAAGCAGACTCTTGTTACATAATATTTGATTAATATATATGCACGCTTCAGCGCCTTCAATCGCCACTAATTAAATGTTCGGTATATTCTCCGTGGAGTTTTATGCAGTGACGCCTTTTAAGAAAATTAAATTGCGTCAGTATAATTAATTTACACCTATAATTATTGCACTCTCGTGCTATTGCAATATGTGTGCTGTCGTCATACAGGCAACTGCAAGCAATGAACTATTATATCAAATACCTGTTAACTTCTTAAATTGTGCTTCGGTTATTTTCATTTGAAGGTGAAATGATGCTGTGCGCATATTGACACAAAATGTTGTGAATACCTCTGCACTCTTTCGTGCTGTACGGGCACGTCAAGGCAGGTAAATCCCGTTGGGGCACGGGAAGGCGTGCTGGGTTTTAGGCAGCACTTTGCTAAGTGCAGTTAGCATCGGCACGTAAAATTAATTTCGGCGTTTGTAATAAGAACCGTTACGTGAAATTCATATCTAGATTCGAATGTAGACCGTTGCGTGAAGTTAGCAAAAGCGTTCTGATTAGAACCGTTACGTGAAATTTGCAAAAGCGTTCTGATTAGAACCGTTACGTGAAATTTGCAAAAGCGTTCTGATTAGAACCGTTGCGTGAAGTTTGTATCAGCATTGTAAAGGACCTTTCCCTGAAGTTCGTACTGACATATACCGACTGATAAGCTCGTCCAATCAGCGATGTCGATTCATTTCAAGACCGCTCCAAGGATACCGGGTATTGGGTATCGGCAGTCGCCATGTTATTGGCTCACTTGTTCGTATTTCTGACCTGCCAATCAAGGCTATATTGGCTCACCAGACCTTCTTCTCATCGCCATGCCGAGCACGGCCGCGGAGGGCCTTGCCTGCACACACTGCAGCCTCCGCAGTTACTGCGCTTCTGATTTTTTTTTTACATTTTACTCTTTATATGCCGTGGAAGTGAACCTATGCCGTGTGTCTGTTTATGTCCTCTACTATGCAGTATTTGAATAGACCCAGCCGGAGCGGCCTTATTGTATCAATTTTTATTTGTAAGCTTGTCTGCTCGCCCAAAAGCCCATTTTCGGAAGCGGCCGGTCACTAATCCTGCGGCCCCTTCCAGTTATTTCAATAACAATATATTTTATGTCTTAAGCCGAGCGGCTGGACCGCAGAATCGCAAATCTCCATCCCTGATTTTTTATAAGCTTGACATCTTTTATCAACTAATAGCATCTAACTAATAGCGTTCATGCTGGGTGGTATTGTGCCTTGTGATCTGGCGCATCGTCGTAGAGTTGGTGGGGTCTGTTTTCTATATAAAATCTATAACTGCCCTATTCATCCACTGTCTGAGTTTCTTCCGGATCCATTTGTACGGGTGAGGTATACTCGGCGGACTGGTGCTCTTCATGAGTTTGCCTTGGAACCGTTACGATGCCGTAGGGGCCAGTGTTCCCGTTCGTTTTTTCCATCGTGTGTGGATGTTTGGAATGGTCTTGATGGCTCTGTCTTTGCTGGTGCTGGTATTGGCAGCTCTAAACGATCTGTACACAGAGCTATTCTGTGATCTCGGNTTTTTTTTTTCATTCTTCAGTTTTCTCCACCCGCTGGGCTGGTTGCGTGGGGGTTTTTTAATCTCATGGAGTTTCTCCGTTCCTACGTCGCCAGTCTGGTGTGATTTAATGATAATAATAATAATAATCACCTGGTCACGACTTAACATTTTCGCCCTGAAGAAGGATGGCTTCAATTGTTTGAATTCCGGCTTATAGGGCCAAGATCGCAATAAGTAATACGCTCCATAAAACCCGTGCCTTGCTCTGGTAACATGATAACCAAATAATACAGCCCAGCATTACCGGTAATAATAATGCGTTGGCTGTTAGCGGTGTTTCTTTTTCGGGAAAATTTGACCTCCTTTTCAATTATTTTAGTACTTTTCCAAGTTATTTCTTTACTTTTTAAAGTAGAAGTACGCGTTAGGTATTGTGGCCAATAAGACGTATAAAGTCAGCTCTTGCGAGAGCACAGTTTCCGTATACCAGAAAGTTAATTAGTTGCCGCGGCACATCAATGGAAGAAGAAGAAGAAGTTCCGTGATCATTACGGCCGTGTCGAGCTGAGACCTCACTGACGAGATGGAGTTCGCTTCAAGGCTGGTTAGATGTTTCTGTTTTGCCCTGTGCTCTTACTTCACAATATGCGTACGCTTTGCTGTGTCATTTTAAGGGCGGAGAAGTGCGCAGCTTTCCTTGTTATTATACGGAGGTTAAACAAAGTGTTATTATTATTATATTTCCTTGTTATTAATTGCTCAAAATTTACATTAGATAGCTGGCAGTAAACGAACCAATAAGCCCTTTTCCATAGAGCAGCTGGAACTAACTAAACCCTGCTTGCGGATCCTTGAAGTACCAGAAAAGGGGATAGATACAAACGTACCATATATATATATATGCCGTGCTCATTATTATACATCGACAGATTTAGTACTCAGTACTACTTACTATACGGATCAACAAAATATCTGCATATCGCTCTTTATTATACCGTTTTAATAAGCAAGTTACTGCTATTGTTGTCATGTTCTGTTGCAGTAACGAACCGCGAACGTTTCAATTTTTTCTTCCTTAAGCAATTTCTTTGCACGATCAACGTCAGAGTCCTGGCAGTTTCCTATAGCTGCTCCCTTTATGTGTTTCCTGTCAGTTAATTTTTGCATCTCACTGTCATTATTTTGTCAGCCGCTCTGCCACATGGTCGACAGTTTACCTACTTCTGGGCCTCTCAGTTTCCTGTAAACTTTCTTCGACAATTTTCCTCTGGCTCCCGCAGCCAATTTCGAACCAGCTTTCTCTAACATTTACATCAAGTTTTTCCTGTCATTTGTCAACCATATCTCTCCCAGTTTCCAGACAATTTCCTCTTCCATTTTTAAACAGCTTTCTCTGCCAACTGTCAGCTTCTTTCCCATCAGCTTTCTCTGTGGGCTTCTTGTCAAGGTTTCCCTCCTCGTCCCCCGCACTCTCTCGACGGCGGCCGCAGAACCGCCGTGTTCCCGACACCGCAGCAGTTTGTTCTCGCTTCCGACAACCATATCTCCCTTCATTTTCGTGGGAGTTTCATGATGAGACAATTTTACGCAGCAGGTGTCCAAGTTTTTAAGCGTGCCCCCCATATTGTGTGTCACGGAGCCGTCGATCATAACCTAACTTACTACACCTCGGCAGTCGCCATATAAATTTGACGGTGCGTAGCTCCTCCCGTCGCTGCAGAGGTTGTTGGCTCAACTGCCGTACGACTGCCTAACTTTTGTGCTTGGCTCCTAATGTATGGCCGGTGATACCCTGACACATTTCTTGGCTGCCCCCGATATAAGTCGTAAAACAGCTTCTGCAGCGGCTAAAATTTCTACCAAGATACTGCTGCTGTTGTAGTTGAGGAATTTTGAAAGAATTTCTGTTTCGTGCTAATAATTAAATTTTTACATCACTGTATCTATGACCAGTCTGCTCTGATTGGAAACTGGGTGTACCCATTTTTTTAACCTCTAATTTTGAAACGTACATTTTTTCATATATCCTGGAGCCATTTAGTGGCTATGTCTGCAGCTGCATTGTATTTTTTTGTTCTTTACTCTCATTAGCTTTAAAACTGAAACTTTTTTTGCTTCTGATGTCATGTAGTGGCCATGTTGTCATCAGCCTCTTGTTTTTATTCCCGCAGTCATTAGCTTTGAGACTGACGATTTTTCTCCAGTTTCTGCAGTCATGTTTTGGCCATGTTGTCATCAGCATACACTCCAACCCTCGCACGTGCCTTTTGTTCAGCTCATCTTCAGTCTCATGGCGGGCTTTTCTATTAATGAGGTCTCGCTAATGCCCTACACTGACCGAGGATCGCTACGTTGGCCTCCTCCTGTTGTGTTGTGGAGGAGAAAATAACCGCGACCGAGAATGGAAAAGCCTTGCTGAGTGATGTCTCACATAGACGTAGGATTACCTGGAGACGGAAATACGTCTCTTTGAAAATGATATAGCTAATTATGTCGGGTCGCGTATTAGCGAGATAGAAAATACTGTGCCAGTGGGAATAAAGAAAATTGCGGATTAGCGTGGGAATTGTGTGCATTAGCTGCTGATGAACGATGGAAAATATCGTGTTTGTGGGAATGGAGTGATTACGAGCTGGCCTGAAAAATATCTGCATTCACCATTAAATAAAGTATTGGGTTGGAGAAAAAGTTTGTTTTTTCAACATCAACTTTCCGGTCTTCTAATCCTTGTTCCTATATTCGTTTTCTTTGAATACTGTATTCGATATAGCGACTGCATTGACATCAGTGAGAAATAAGCCTCGAAGGAAGGAAATAAGTTCTAACGTTTTTGCTTGCATTTGAGGCCTTGAAATGAAGGATTAGGCGGGCACTATCGGCGTCTTAATTTTTCTTAGTACAAAAAGAGAAAAAGATGCAGAAACTGGCAGAAAGATATGCAATACGTGTGTATAGAGAGAATGCTGTTTCAAAATTCGTGTGCCAGGAGTGGCTTACTAGACTTCGATAAAAGAATTTTCAGTGAGAGATGCTCCTCGCTTTGGCCGGCCTAAAGAGATTGACATCCCCAATTGGAAACTTCAGTCGAACAAGACTGCAGTCTGACCACCAAACAAATGGCAGATATTCTGTACATGTCCAAAACGAGAGTGGAAAATGAATTTCCACCTAAAAAAAGACGAACGAAATTTTAGGCCAACCCAATACGTAGGATATACAATTAAGTGTGCGTCAAAACATTATGTTACAAACCTTGTAGTTCCGGAATAGGTTCGTTCAGACACACCGAAACTTGTTTTAAGCAGTGGGTAACTTCGGGGTTCTTAATATACCAATTTCCTCTTTCGTGCGCTAGCTGTTATTCTGAGAAGACGTAATTACTTGAAGGCTAATTTTAAGAGCTTGAAATATCGCGGTTTTGAAATGACCGTATAAGCATCCAGTTCCTATCAAAACGTGAATGGAAGTCACTTCAATTGTGATGGAGATTACATAGCTATTTCTTAAAGAAGGACGAAAGAATCTCCCAGGCGAGGCCATCATCGTCAATGAATGAAGAAGGAATGGCCGAGGTGCAGGCATTAGAGGAAGCAAACCTTCTTACTTCAGTGATATCATTGCAACGGAAATTATGATATTACATGGAACGGTATTCTCGACTTTACATCAAGATATTGCACTCATTATAGTATCTCCTCGCTGGATGTCCAAAGCGATGCGTGCTAACTAGCTGATCCAACGAGCTGACGCATCAACGAGTCTCTTAGCCGCGATTGAAGCTGATGCAAATTTTTGCAGACTCGCAACGAGAGACGAAACCTGGATTCGTTCATAAGATTCCGTTACAGGAGTGTAATATCCAGTCGAAACTGTGGCTTTCCAGGCATTCTGCTTCAATACACAATTTCAAAGCTGAATTGTCACTTCATTTTTCAGAAGATGACAACTCTGGTCTGGGATTCCCATAGCCTGATAGATTCCTTCGAAGAACGTGCAACTATAACAGGATCATATTACGATGTTTTAGGGAAGCTGGAGACGTCGTTTGTTAGAAACCAACCATGGGTGTTTGCACCGCGGAATTTACTTTTCATCACGACAATGCGCCAGCTCATTTTTCCAGGGTCTCAAGAGCTTTTCTGCCGGGATTTTATTGGGAAATATTGCTCACCCTCCCGACACTCTTGATCTAGCGTCTCCAGATTTTTTTTTTTTTTTTTTTTTTTTTGTTCCCAAAACTTAAACAGTTGGGAGGAAAACGATTTGAGGCCATTGACGAGGTAAAAATTGCTGTTTGAAGATGGTGCACAAATAAAACCGTTGACATCTGCAGGGAAGGGTTAGAGGGTGGAAACACCGCCTTCGTAAGTATTGACTTGGATGGAAGGTGTATCTAGAAATCAGATATGCATACCATTGTTAGAAACAGCATTCATTTCATAGTAGCAGAAGTTCTTTCGTTGTTAACTCACCCTCGTGTTGAGCTTGTGAGAATGGTCAACATAGTTGACAATAGACTTGCAAAATGAGACGAAATTGGTGGGTACTGAAATTGACTATAGTTTTATAAACGTATCCCGCGTGTTATAATAGGCCAGAAGTACCTATAAAGTGCGTTTAGAATGAATAAGAGGAATTACAATCCCATGAGTCGTGCATTGTTTTTACATAGTTCAATATGAGAATTAAAAGTAAGATTAGTTTGTGATCCGCAATGGCCTTCGATGCATAGTGTCATAAATTGGTCTTTATGAACTTAATTTAATCTCGCCGAGGCAAAAATTTATATCTCACTCGACACTTGACATGATAATCTTTGAGACTCGTATATGTACTCGTTAAAGGAGAAGCAGTTGGTAGCTAGAGTCCAAACATCTAATTTTCGTTTAGCGATTTAATTAAGGCAATCTTTTGATGTTATACGCGTCACTACTTTTGCGAAACAAAATTGATTAGCATGTCTTACATAGAAGCAAGAATTGCGCTCAAATGGCTGTATTCGTCAAAGAAAGAATTCCCCATTGCCGTGTGTTGTACAGCATGTCATGATGAACTGCTCACTGCCTGCCCCGACAGTAAGAGGCTATTGTCGCCAATATGATACCGCTTCATTGAGTCTTTTCGATTCCGGGCTAGATAAATATTGCATTTGTATGTATCTCTCGGTGGTCTGGAAGACAAGTTATTTTGGCAAGCGGTTTGGATTGACTCCAGCACCGTCTGAGGGCCTGCGAGCTTCTCTGGTCTTTGTGCAGAGGAAATATGATCCCGTAGAGGCAGCAGCTCGTGTATGGAAGAAACTCTGGGAGACGCGGCTCTGTTTAGTATTCAGGACCTCTTGGAAACTTGCCTCCTATGGCTCTGTAGATCTTGCTTTGCCCGTCCTGCTGACTCGGACACTTTGGTTGCTTGTCGCTCTCCTACCAATCTCTGCGCCCGCCGCTCTATCGCAAGAATGTTTGCCTCATCGGTCAAGGTTGATGGCAGCGCATCCATCTGGGCCGGCGCTATTAATGTGCGCAGCGGGCATGACTTAATGGCAGATCTGCCCATCGCCATTCCACTGTAATGAGCTTTATCTGCCCAACTTTAGAGCCGTAATGGTCTATTTTGTTTCTTCTGCCCCGCCGACCTTTGAATGACTGCCGATTTTCTTTCTTCTGCTCCCCTGCCTTTGAGTCACTGCCTAATTTGTTTTGTCGTCTCCCTTTTTATTTTCGTATGCCTGCCTATTTTGTTCCTTCTGTACGTCTGTCTACTTTTGAATTATCGCCTATTTTGGTTCTTTTGTCTCGCCCACAGTTTTAATGAACTGTTTTCAATATTAATTAAGATGGTTCTCGTATGCGGTGGTAGCGCCACCATTTTGCAGACTACTCTATCAGCTGCCTGAATACACCATCTTCTGTAGAAAATTTTGAACCTAAAGGTGTAGGGCATTCTGACGTAAGGTACCAACGGTACACGGAGCAAGTAGACTGAAGAACCATTGGGGTAAGCCCTTTAGTCAACTACGTTAACCCGTTTCCTATAGGCTATCATCATTATTATTATTATATTAAATCACACCAGACTGGCGACGCAGGAACGGAGAAACTCCATGAGGTTAACAAACCCCCACGCAACCAGCCCAGCGGGTTGAGAAAACAAAATAAAAATATGAAGATCCGAAATCACAGAATAGCTCTGTGTACAGATCGTTTAAAGCCGCCAATACCAGCACCAGCAAAGACAGAGCCATCAAGGCCATTCCAAACATCCACACACGATGGAAAAAACGAACGGGAATACTGGCCCGTACGGC
>LQNS02278161.1:9481758-9527592 GCA_001587735.2 Parhyale hawaiensis
GCCGCTCTCCGATTGGATAAGCCACTCAGCCAGTTTAAGGGAAAAGTTTACTCGCAACGCTCCCGTAGGATAAATAGATAGGGTGCACTCCTCTCTATTAGAACCTCCTTGGCTGGAACTGCAGAAAGATTGCATTAGTCAGGTCAATGTTTGCTAAATAGAATGGGAATTAAGGAATTCGGTGTAGGAACATTTCGCAGGGCTGGCTCAAGAGTGAATACCATAGACTTTCCCGATAGGCCGTCCATTGCAAAGTAACTTGAGCCGAGCAATGCAATCTTTATTATGAAGTCGATATCGACAGTAATCTAAGGAAGGGTTAACTCTGTAACGTTCCTATTAAAAATTTATTTTCGTGGGCATTCAGAATTTATTTTAGTGGAAATAGCGTTGTTCTTCATACGTGAAGAATGCCGGCCACTACTGCCTCAGTTGCAAAAGCGAGCGCGTTGTCTGGCAACAGTAAGATTAGATTAGATAGGCGGCAGTAGACGAACCAATAGGCCCATTCCCAAATATACACCGGAGCTTGCGCCCCGGCCCTCTATGAGCTGTTGCCATTATGTTAGTAGAATATATAGGACTGGAGAAAAGAGAAAAAAAAATTGGAAGAATCCTAGCCAAGGGAACGGCCATGAATGCACGCAAGCACGATCAAGAGCCGCTGATATGAGGAGCTTAAAGATGTCAAGCTGTGTAGTTGGAGCAGGAGAGAGAAGAGACGGATAAAGGTGGCCTAGGAAGCTTTGGTCGTAAAGAGTTTGCGACTCCTGGAGGAAGAGCTCTTAGCTGTGGAGGATGTCTCTCCCAATGTATGTCTAGCGATTTTTAAACGCGTTGACTGACTCCGCACTAACAACGTCGGAAGGGAGTCTATCCCACATGCGGACAATGAAATACGAAAAGAACTGCTGATGTCGTTCTTCGAGCTTTATGCTTGAGTTTTTGACCGTTGTTTCGCAAGCGATCATTGAGGTCTCTTTCAAAGAGTCCCGTTGTAGGTACTTCGTTGGAGCCATTCAAATACTTGTATGTTTCTGTTAGCTTCCCCCTGAGTCGTCTTTGCTCGAGAGAGATCAGACCCAGTTCTTTTAGGCGACATTCATACGGCTTATTTCTCAGCTGAGGTATCAATTCCGTTGCTCTGCGTTGGACTCTATCCATGTTGTCGATATCTTTGCACAGATGTGGCGACCAGAATTGAACAGCAACTTCTAAGTGTGGCTGCACTAATGCTTTGTACAGGGGAACGATGATGTCCTTGAACTTTTATTCAAAATTTCTGGTGATGAATCCGAGTACTCTGCTTGCCATTTTCACACTCTAGTCAACTTGCTGACTGTGTTGTAGTTTGTTTGTAATAGTGATTCCCAAGTCACGTTGTTGGGTGACAGCAGCCAATACCGTCCCGTTTATTTTTCAATGGGGTTGAAGGGTACACCAGCCCTATGTGCATCACTGAACATTTGTCGGCATTAAAGCTCATCTGCCACGTTGTGCTATCTGTAGGGAACCTAACGTCTAACTGGTACGTTAGCCTGCTTTGTTTGTTTAACATGTATGTTAGCCGTGCGTTGTTTGTCTAACATTGTAACTGGTACGTTAAATCTGGATTGTTTGTGTAACTGGTGCGTTAGCCTTGGATTGTTTGTCTAACTGGTGCGTTAGCCCTGCATTGTTTGTCTAACACTGTAACTGGTATGTTAAACCTGGATTGTTTGTCTAACTGGTGCGTCAGCCTTGGATGCTTTGTCTAACTGATGCGTCAGCCCTGCATTGTTTGTTTAACTGGTACGTTATATGCCCTGCTTTGTTAATCTAATTGGTACGTTAGCTCTGCATGGTTTGTTTGTTCAACTGATACGTTAGCCCTGCAATGTTTGCTTTAATTTTCTGTAGGAAATCTCTATTTGAAACAAGACCGTTCTTAATTGCCCTGTGGGCGGTAGCGGGCGACGCCAGGTCTTTGCCATCGGCAGCAAGTCAACCTGCGGCTGTAAGACGAATAGTGGGAACCACTACTGGAAACTAGACCGCTCTGTCCTCGTGGGCGGGAGCGGGTGAAGTTCCAAACAATTACCCTCGGCAATACGGCAACTTGTGGCTGTAAGGCGAGTAATGTCGCCACACAATACTCACCCAATGCAGCAGACCCTTACGGCCCATAGCGCCGCCTTATGGTGCCCTTAAGGTCAGCCTCGATTGACCGAGCTTGCGGCACCCTGCCGCCCGCCTTCTATTAGCCTCTGATTGAAGAGATTGCAGCGCTCGCCGAGTCTGTCGCTAAGGGCGGCGCTATGCAAAAATTGCCCCATGGCTCTCATGCTGACGCTTTAGGGCCGCGTTTTGTGCCAGTGGTCATGCTTTTCTTGGTTGATTTAGGTATGTGGGTTTTGTACCGACAGTGTTGTTTTTGACTGATGGATGTAGGTTTTGTGCCCACCCTGCTGTTTTTTTTTTTACCAATTAATGTAAGTTTTGTGCCAATGTGCCATCTCTTGATTGATTTGTGGGGTTTGTACACCAAGAGTGCTATTTTGTTGACCGATTTACTGGTACGTATATGTGAATTGTGTGGCAACAATGATATTTTTGACTGATTCTTTTGGATTTTCCACCAACGATGCTATTTTTGATCAATTTGTATGTGTTTTATGCAAGCTCTACTATTTTTCTATTGATCTGTGTGTGTTTTGTACATAAAGTACCATCCAAAACTAAAGGACAAATTTTCAAAACGGCATAACTTACTCATCTGGGGCCAGTGGGCCTATACCCGCAGCACAAACCAGTGCATGTAGGTTTCCCAGGTGAGGGTGTGGTCTAAGTTGACTTTACCTTTACATTTAACCATGCCAGGTACTTCTTTCTATGTACACTATTAGCCAGTAAGATGTTGATTATTGTGTTAAATTTTGAGACATGTATGAATGATAATAAAAAAGTTAGGAACGAGAAGCTTTTCTCTTGAAATTTTTCACGTCCAAAACTATAAGGGACAAACAAGAAAAAAATGCATTTAACTCAATAGTTTGCTAGAAATATGTAGCAAAATGGTTGTGAACAATCAATATTTGGTAAATAGTCCCTAGCTTGCTTTCGATTACAGCTGCACATCGTCGACTACATGACCGAATGAGACTATGGCAATCTTTATCAGTAGTTTTCGCCCATTCCTCTTGAAGTTTCGTCCAAAGATCTTCCGTATTGATAGGGTTTCTTGCCATAACTTTCACTCCTTGTGTTTTCCAAAGATTCTCGATTGGATTGATTTAGTTCAGGACTTTGTGATGGCCAATCCATAACTTCGAGATCTTGCTTCTCAAGGTAACTCATGACTGTCTTTGCTTTGTGGCAGGGGGCATTATCTTGCATGAAGATAGGGCTGGGGACACCTGACATTACCATATTTACCATGGCAATACCTTCCAACAGATTTTTATACACCTGAGCATTCACACGGGTTTGCAAACGAACGAGATGCGATGTCCCTTGACTAGAGAACATACAGAAAACCATCACGCTCCCGCCGCCAAACTTCACAGTCTTCTTATTACACTTTACACTTAATTTCTCACCTTTACGTCTTCTAACAAAGTTGTTACCGTCATTACCAAACAAATTGAACTTGCTTTCATCACTGAAAAACTCTGTAACCCAATTTTCATGGGACCCGTTAACATGCTTGTTTTCAAACTCTAATCTCTTTTTCTTGTTCTTGGCACTCACAAGCGGTTTCATCTGGGGGCGTCTTGTAAGTAACCGTATTTCTCGAGGGCGCCGAGAAACGGTCTGACGTGAGACGTTCATGCATGTTGTGTCATTCATTTCCCGACTTATCGCAGCTGAGGACTTGAAACGATCCTTCAGTGACGTACGCTGGATGACTCGGTCCTCTCTAACTGACGTTTTACGGGGCCTGTCGGCTTTTTTAGGGGCACCAATGCAGCCGGTTTCATCGTACGAGTTCAATATTCTGCCCACAACACTTTTCGAACGGTTTACCTTCTCAGAATTTTCTCCAATAGTGAAATTATTCTTGTGCAACTTGATGATATCTTGTTGCAGTATATAATCAATTTTCTGACGTGGTGCCATCATGTAACGAACAGCAATGTTTACAAATGGCAGTGTCAAACTTTGTCTTCGATGTAAATAGAGAAATATGGACTGAATAAGAAATCAACTATTTTTTTTTTCTTTTTTGTCCTTTAGTTTTGGACGTTATAAATTTCAAGAGAAAAGCTTTTCGTTCATAACTTTTTAGTATCTCTCATACATGTCTCAAATTTTAACACAATAATCAACATCTTACTGGCTTATAGGGTGCCGAAGAAGAAGTAGTTGGCCGTTCGAAGTACCTGGCCGTATTGAAAATTTGTCCCTTAGTTTTGGACGGTACTGTATTAGAAACTAATGTTTTTTGACCGATTTGTGTACGCTACAACGTACCAATGATATTTTTGGGTCGATTCATGGATGTATGCCTTGCTTCAACAATATGTTTTTGACCGATTTACCGTACATGCATGTGCTCTGTATCAACAGTGCAATATTTTAACCTGCTGGTCAGTGCTTTTCACCAACCACGATATTTTTAAACAGTTATTTCCGTTTTATCCCAGTAATGCTATTTCATGTGAAAGAAAGTGAATAGACACTTGACGTAATAATGAGACGAATTCTAAGGGGGGTCCACACGAAGGCCAAAGGAACAAGTTTCTTTAGCTGAGTGTTCGAATGTTTTGTTGAACCGTCGTAAAAAAATTGAACACCGATAAAAAAAGGTACAAAAATGTCAAGCCATGTTTACTCTGCAAGCACCACTAGTGAAGCTTTGGTAACTCTTCGAAGGCTCGAAGTTCCTTGTGAGTCTTCGGTAGAAGTCCAGGTGACGTTCCTCACGTCACACCACGTGTGCGGAGCCTCGCTGCTGTGCGTCTTCTGTGGGACCACAGTAAGCGAGTTAGCGCTAATCAAGTGTTGCTCTTCTGTGCAAGTGAATTTAACACAGTCACGCATTCGGACGCGGAGCTGACGCAACTCGTCTATTTGGGTATCGTGTGAACCCTCCTTAGGGAACGGAAGAGATGCCTGACATAATCACTGCCCTGTGCTGCGGCTGATCTGACAGTCAGCGCCCCTACAGCAAGTGTGGCCGTTTGCAAAGAATAAAAAATAACACACTGCGGTAGTGAAAGAAAATCCCAAATCTCCTTTGTCCACTTTTATGCGTTTCTACGTAATGTTCTCTGTCTCGTAGCGAACTTCTACCTTTTGTTGATATTTCCTTTCTCGATAGTCGCACTTCTAACTTTTTTCTTAGCCGTGTTTATAACTTTGTTTTTCCGAGTATTTTTCCTTTAGCCACGTTTCTTTCGCTCTATATCGGGGCTTGTAATTTTTTAGCAGAGTTGTTTCTGCTAGCCGAGTTCTTTCTTGCAGCAGAGTATTTAATTTTCTTTACGCTGTGTTTCTAGTTTTGTTGCAGACGAGCTCCTTGCAATATTTAAATTAGCTTTCCATTAATCGTTCTTGCTGCGTTCTTTACTTTCAAACTTTCTATTTACTCACGCTCATATTCTGCCTGACAGATTCTCATTTTCTTTTTATCGGGTAACTAATCCAGTGCGCCGATTCCCGAGCATCCTCAAGTGTAGCGGTAACTAACCAAATTCCTGCAGCATTTCCTGAGCAATCGCTCCAAATGATTGAAGCTCGCTTGGGACGTCACCGCAAATGCAGCAGTCGCCAGCAAATGCGCGACGCACTTTCCACGGAAACCTTCTTTGCGCTTTGATCTTAAAAACTCTTGAAATTGCACGATAAAACTGGAAATTTGTCTCCTTTGTACACGTACACTCGGCCCAAGACTGAGAGGCTGTGAGTCAAGAACTGCGCTACTTCGCTGTTATTTTAAAAACTCGGAGATTTGTCAACGAAACTCGAAAAATTTGACTCCTTTGTACACGTGCATCACCTTACAGTTGGGAGGTAGTAAGCGAAAGGTTGCGTTTTAAATTTAAGATGCATTAATTCTCAACTTGCTGAACCTTAGCTTTTTTTATATACTTTTAACTTGAAAGTATAGAATTTCACTGTAAGACTCGAAAGTTGTCTCTCATTCTTTTGCATGCATCAATGCTTAACAGATAAGTAGTTAGTGAAAGGTTTCTGGAATGCAGTAATACTGCGTCTCTATCGCCACTCAACTTCTGCGGGAGCTGTACTGTCTCTTGGGAAATTCTCCTTGCCCAGCATAATAACACTTTTATGAACTAACTTCAAAAAGTTAAAAAAAAAACTACTGCAACTTTTCAGTTCACTAGGTTCTGGATATGATGTTAGTCTTCTTAGAATAACAACGCCATTTTTTGATAACTAAGAACATACACCACACCATGTATGGTGTGGTCTGTGCTAAAAATTAATGGTAGTTTCTAGAGTTACCGCCAGAGACGAAAATGTTAATTAATTAAATTGATGCGGAATTTGATGCTGCAATCAACAGCGTTTGTTGAATTTTTGTATCGTAATATTGCGACACGATTAAAGTAACACGTTACTGAGTTTTGAATGTTATCCTGCGTAATGACACGAGTTGTTCGTTCTGGCCTGCCACTTTGTTGTGGAATTTTGATGACATAAAGCGGGTGTAGAGCTTTGAAGTTCCTTCGCTTGGAAAGTTCAATTACGGCGTTTGTGTTGAGACCTTTGGTGCCTAATTCAACTGGCCAGGTATACGCGCAGACCCGGAGCTGTGTTTTTCATGCATAAATTACTGCTGCTGCGGGCTGTATAGTGGAGAATTGCTGCACAGCAAGTCTCTGGCCTTGCTGCTCTGCAGATTTAGGCCTTATGTAGTTGTGGATGTCGTGGATGTAATGCGAGGGCTGAAATACTGCTAGTTTCATATACAAATTACTACTAGTGGCTGTAGCAGAGAATTGCTATCTATGCAGCTGCCTCCTGCACCACTGGCTTCCGCTCCTGTCGCGGATGTTATACACTTAGAACGGAAATAATAGCTTTAGCACAAATTGACCGAATCTCATTTTTGCGCGATCAAATTTCCACGAAACTTGCAGGAAAATCATGACATCTTATGGCAACACTGTTGAGTTTGTTTACATTTTGCTGTGTATCCTGATTGACAACTCGTATTTTTTCTCTTTTTGAGGTGAACGACAATAATAGCTTCTTCTATATTCTGCTAAATGGGACGTGAAAAAGCTCTAGCTAACGAAGAGAAAGAAATTATCATCGAAGAAACTTCTAAAGGCACCTCTCCTAATGTTATGCCCAAAAAATAGGACGCCATATTGACACAGTGACAAGATTCTTGAGTACCAAACGATCAGATGCTGGGCATTCAAGGACTATTACTGATAGAGACATGGGAAATGTGGTTCGTCAGCTACGTAAAAGACCAAGGCAAAGAAGTAAATCAATTTTACGGCTGCTGGGCTTCCTGAAATGCCTAACACCACAAGAAATGACATCCTTCGCTCCATTGCTTCTGTCAAATCTCCTCTGAAATTGCCTCCTCTGACCCCAAGACATAAAATTTTGAGAATGGATTGGGCAGAGAAATACGTGATGGTCAACATGAATCATGTTCTTTTTACCGACGAAACCCGGGCAACCCTTGATGGACCTGATCGGTGGGGTAAGGGTTGGGTGCTACCTGGAGGTGAGTGTCATCAACGTGTAAAACATCAACAACAGGGAGGTGGTGTTATGATATGGGTTGGTATCATAGAGTATCGATTTGTAGATCCGGTTAGAATACTTTATGGCGTGAAAATTACATCTGCATCATATTGTGACATGTTAAAGGACGCTTTGGTTCCGTGACTGAATGACATAACCCTTTCGTTGCTTCGAAACTTGATTTTCATGCTTGATAATGCGCCTTCTCGCTCTGCCCGTACTACCACAGCATTTCTGGACTCTTTGGGATTCCATGGAGTGAAACTGATGATTTGACCACCGTGCTCAACTGATTTAAACTCAATTGAAAACTTCTGGGCCTTCTGATGGAAGGCAGTACAACTCAAAATCTATCTTTTGAAGTAAAGGCTGCTGCAGCAGCAAGGACAGTTCCACCTTCTGCAATAAAGAAAGTAACTGGCTGCATGGATTCAAGGATTATTGAAGTTTTTAAACGTCAATGGGGTCATGTTGGCAAATAAGACTTATTTCAGTTATTGTAAACTTTTGATTAATGATTTCTTGTTTAATACATATTTTTCTCATTTGTGTTGTACATTTTTGCTCCTTCGGTGATATAAAACTGTGAATGTTTTGTTTTTTAGTCAAAAAGCTATTATCGCCGCTCAGTGAAATTAGCAACATTGACAAAAAACATAATTTTTCTAGAACCAGTACAATTCGTCGTTTGAAAATTTACAAACACTATAAGGATCATAAGTTTAACTTTCTGTTAAATTTTCGCTGAAATTTGTAGCTAAATAGTCGAGATGTGGTCAATTCTGCGATAAAGCTATTATTTCCGTTCTAAGAGTATAAGGAGTGAAAAATTACTCTGTTCACGTACGTGCTACAAATCATTACAAACCTATTGCACGGCGGGTCTCTACGCTTGCATTTGCGCCTACCCATATAGCCAGGCCCACATAGGTATGTGTATTTTGAACGTGTAATATAATATGGATACATCGACAAAACGTGCATATCTTCCATAAACTGGAGCGCACTCTGAGAGCGTAGACCTACGCCAAACAACGCAGTGCTAAAATGTAGAATTGTAGACTGACGGACTAACGAACGGACGATCATTACCAAACCGTAATTATCTGTTCCTCGTGATATTCATAACAGTTCCTGTGCATTTTATGACGTTCTGTCCGTAATTTGTATTAGTTATGTTGCTAATAAATATCCAGATAAACACACCCAGGTAAAAACATACGCTAACCTCCTTGGCGGAGGTAATTACTGCGGATTGCTGTTTTCATTGAAAAAATTGCTACCGTAGACATTGTAAAAAGATTGGAGTGTTGTGCATTGCTTGCATAAGTCTTGTGGTTTGAAGGAATGTGGTAAACATTACTAATTGCTAAAGAGCAAGTCCCTATGCCCTCTCCTATCGCTGGCTCGTGTTCACCAGAGCTTGGCACTCTCGATCACATAACGACCTCGGCGCGAGGACAGAGAGAGAAGGCCGGAGGTCTGCGCCCCCCAGCTTTTTTTTTTTTTTTTTTTTACTAATTTAAGGCCGGTTTCCCTGCCACAATATGTTTGGGCACCCAAGGGTCCCGAGTGCCTTTTCCGCAGGGGATGTAGCATCTGGACGCAGTTCCTGCTGACGAGGTTAGTTTAGTAAAGTTAGGTAGGCTCTCAATACTTCCCCTTTTGTTTCTAGAGGTGAGCTACCGATCGAGGAGGCTGACCTATTCCCGCTAGACTTCTACTTTCTTGTATTTCGTTTCCTTCCCCTGTGCGGCGTAACTGAGCGACAGCGTTCAGCCGCGCCCGGGGGTTGGAGATGCTCAACTTGCGCCTTTTTCCTGTCAGTAGTGCACTGACCACTCTTGAGACTTACCGGCAGAAAAGCCGAGACAAAAATCACTGACAATTTAAAACGCGCCCTAGTCGGCGCACGAGCCTGTGGTTAAACACAGGAATAGTTCGACGCGATATAGGTAGTGTGCCACTGAAGCGCTAGTAAAAACTTCTACTACTACTACTTTAAGGCTGGTTTACTCGTTTGTCTTTTTATTGTGTTCTTGCAGCTGACTGCCTGAATGTTTTATTAAATTTTCGTAAACACAACTGTGTGCCAACAAAAAAAAAAGACCAAATACTAGCCGTTGGAACACTTGGCTGAAGCAGTCGTCACACGCAAGGTTTCGTTTCTTTCTCCAAATTGCAGCGAAAAAATACTCAGACACGTGTACCACTTTTCTCCTGTCTACCTACGCGACACCATAAAGCATTCGCTCAGTCTGCTGACATAGCGCCTTAAGATGGCTGACGTGTGAACAAGCCTTTACTTGGGCCGCAAATCACCACACGTGCCCACCTCTAATGTTGGCACTTCTAACGGAAATGTCTGGAACGTTGGAAACTTGCGTTTCTTGTTTACTATGGATGCTACCAGCATTGCAAACTATTGCTTGACTAGCTAGGCTAGTGTACACAGTGTTTGTGTACACATACAGTATATGAGTGCAATATCGGCCTGCAGGACTGAAGCAACCCAAAGAATCTCTGCTTGTCTCACAGTATTTGGTACAGTGAAGATGGAACTAAATGCTACCTGTAGAGTAAGTGGTATTGACCAATATGAAATTTTAAGGTGCCTTACCGATAGTATCACATTTGCTCACTCTCTATTCAGAGACTCGGATAAATGCTTGCGATTTTCAGGTATGGATATGTGTATGCATCTTTATTCTTTTCAATGACTTTGGTATAGTAGAAAAGTGTACTTACACGCAGTGCGTTAATATAACGACAAGTATTAATGTTGTCTTTATCGAGCACCAGGCAGAGCTTCAGTCGCAATGGCGGCATCTTCCATTAGCACACTGGCGCTGTGGTTAAAATATTCTGATCTTGTTAGCTCTAACTTGTGCAAAATTTCAATCACGCGTTTTCGCTTCAGCGCCTAGCTTAAATCAGGCTTCAGGCAGTAATAGTAGACTTATTGCGCTTGAGACGGCCAAAATCTCAACCGTTATTGGGTTGCGATTACCAATTGGAAACCGGTCCGAAGTGGCGCATTGAAATCTCACGTTTGAAGTTCCAGTCAAGTAAAGCTAAGCGGATTAGATTATGTCGACCGCTGCGGGCAAGTCGAAGCATATATGCCCTTTACAATTTGATTGCATGTTGAAATATTGCGTCTCCCTGCGTGCTCACCTGAGGCGACGTGCCTCGACACGATCGAGACATGTCTCGCTACATGGGCCAGGGACAAATTGTTGAATTGGTCCCCCGGGACCGGTCGTTGTCCCATTTTTCCAAAGCCGTCGCGCGTCGTGTTGACAGCGACTCCCGTTATGGACGGACGCCGTGATAAATGGTCGGTGGTGCCCGGACTTGTTATAAATTATGGGAGTATTTTGGTGGTCGCTGGAGTTAATGGTCACATGGTCACCTGCCGTGGAGAGGATGGTGTGGTTTCAAGCAGGACGGATTGAGTCACTGGTGTTTATGGTCCCCTGCTATAGAGGATGGTGTGGTGGTGAGCTACAGATCAAGTGCTTGTCTAACTCCCGGAATAAAAAATTTACCAGAGTGAGTGTACTTTGTGCCGATTGCTGTAACGTAGTGTTCCCCGAAAACGCTTGCGAGTGACTACGTAACCCCGTCTCCTACCCTACTTACACCCACGTGTCAGTGCGCTGCAACTTCCTGTAAATCACATTATTATTATTTGCGACTTTTTTGCCTCCGAACTTCCTCAGAAACTTCTTTAAAAATTTACAAATTGCACTCACTCTCGCGTCAAAATTTTTAAAGTTGAACTTTTCCGTTGCACGCAATCCAGATAAGAACTTGGCCTTTCGCCGGTATTTCTGCAACTGACTGTAAGTTCTTATTTTATTCCCAATATAGCCGCTCCTTGTGACATCGTTTTAAAGTGCGTCTCTGACACTCAGAGCAGCGACCTTCCAATGACCGCGGTTACGATTAGAAAGGCCACCATGGCCTGCTATATTTGACTCGCACCTTGACCGTTTAAAACACCCGCTCAGGTTTATTATGGAAATGAGCTGCGTATCAGCGATGCAAATTCCTTTTACGGTTCATTGGTGCAGCAAGCCGGGACTGACCATATGGGCAGGGGATGACCTGCTTCTGATTCTAGATGAGCTACGTAGAAATGGGCTAAAAGTGAAAAAAGTGGAAATAAACGTTGTTTATAAGTCCTATATGTTCTCATTTGATTTGTTCAATTCATGATCCATAACCCGAAGATATTTATGATTTTCCTGCTGTACATAGTATACATCATAAAAAAATATTGTGCATAGTGATCGCAGCCCTCAAATTCGCTTGCCAATGTTCATGAAGGTTCCTTGTTGACCAAAATTTTATTAAAAACAGCTTTTCATTTGACCGGTAGGAAGCCTCTTATAAATAAGTTTACCGATGAACAATGTTTTGCTTGCAATTATTTGTTTGTAGTTAAACACTGCATTCTTAGAAGGAGAGCTTATCTATGCCGGTATTTTATCTTAAAACAATGTTTGCTGTTGTTTGCTAGCTTTCTTTGATCAATTATATTTTTATCATTAAGAATCACCCTGAAAAGCTTCTGCGGAAGGGAATCCTTCACATTTTGTAGCCTAGTGACCGGAGTCGGACTGATGTCACTATAACGCGACTACGGTAATCTACCTAGTAACGAGACTATGATATTGTAAACAGAGGTTCTCCGACAATGTGTTGTGTAAAATTAGGAGAACGTTGAAGATGACAACTACAAGCAGATGTACCTATCTATAATTAAATGAAACAGTGAAAGTGCTTAGCCATACATTATGCAGCATTATAGTCCAGTTACCGGTTTATCCACATGAAATGTTAGTATGACTGCAAGACTACTCTGTAGCTTTATGCAGTGTGTTCATACTCTTTACAGTCCCATCCTAAGTGTATTAACATTTCTGTGAGACATAAAGAAGCGTAGATATACGCAGCAGGTACATTCCTGTAATCCCAGGTAACAGTTTTCCAACATCTAGTTTTAGTGCTCTTTTGAGTTCCGTTGTCAATAGCAACGCTTGGTCGAGCTGCGCTCTATACGCTGCAGGGGGTTAGAATTACGCCTGCTCTACCATCACAGAAGCTCTCCTAACTGCTCTTGACTTCCACAAAACCCAAGAAGTTTTTACCTCTCGTCAAAGACCTCATTTTATGTTTCGCTGGAGTTGCTTTCCTTGTTCGCAGAAATTACGAGCTTTTGTTTAGCTTGGAGCTTCAAGTTTCTCTGCCGTAACGGTCTGGTGGCCTCTGGAACGGCTCCTTTGTGAGGATGTTGTTGTTTTTTATTGCAGCAAAAATTATGGTTGAGCGCTCCGCTAACATTGTCCTGCACTGCTCTTTATATCCCAGTGTAGGGGACCTAATGAACCGCTTAATATTTAAACCTTTTTGAAACGGGCTTGCTTGAGGATGTAGCTGTTTTTCAGTCTAAAAGTTACTCGTGACTTTAGTACCCTGCTTTTGCTTCAACTCTGAGTAGCCGACGTTTCTCTTATCATCTCATTAATAATATGTAGGCATTGTGCCAGTGACTCTCAACAGACTAGATGATAACTTTCTCCTATGTTAATGTTTAGCATAATTCCTAAGTTAGCATTGGACGTAGCATCCACATGAGAAAATAAATGTTATTTCTTTTTGTCCTTCTTTCTGTCTTTCTTAGAGTGCTCTAGTTCGAACTGTAATATTTCCATTTCATTTTATTTCTAAACTTATTGATGCGTATCATATTATAGGGGATATGAAACGTCACACCTTGGAAAACGTACACCGCATTTTAAACTGTAATATGTCTAGTTTTAGTCTTAAATTTTCTTTATTTTTATCACAGACTAAATACGTTACACAAAATCACAATCACGAATTTTAATTAGGCTCGTAACCCCATATCCAACGCGCACCTACTTCAAACTTTCAAAGAGTATTATATCTCTTTTAAGTGTTGAATTTTCTTTTCATCATACATAGGATGAAAAAGTATTAAACATGAGTGTCTGCCAAAGGTTGTCCTACTTCTTTAGTTTCCAACGCTAGGGACCCTAAGCAAATCCCTCTTTACCTACTTGGGTAAATCCCCAAGTCGACAGTGCATCTTGTCCCATGTATTAGTTTTAAGGATGTTACCTGTGAAAAATGAATACGGTACCTCAGGATGCTGCGCCCTGATTTGTTGGGCAGGTTATCCATATGAGCAAATACATGAGTTTTCTTTTTTTCTTTCTTTAGTTTTATGCTGTCACTGAAGAAGTGCAACATATTTTGACATTTTGAAGAGACCATTCGTAGGGTTACGGTTTGTTATTCCAGGAAAAATGATGAATGAGTGTACCACTGAGTGTTCGACAACGCGCTTTATTTTCTGCTTATATGGCACGCAATGAACATCATTTAGACATGGTTGAACTCCTAGTTTGAGAGGTTTCTTCTTAAGACCCCACTTACATCGTTCTTTGTTTTCTAATGCGCGGACGCGGTTTACCTCTTTCACATTGAGCTTTTTGAACTGCTGTTATGTGTCGGTTGTTCTTTTACTATTTTCTAATGAATTCTTTTTCTCTTACAGGCCTTGGAATCCTCACCGGTTCATGAAGCGGTCGTTTTCTTGGCAGGAAACGTAATTACACCCGTAGTCTTCTTGGCATCCTGTGCCGAACTGCTTCTTCCGAACTGCAAACTTTCACCCCTGAAACCAAATTTTTCGTTTCATAGTCATTAAATGTACAAATTATTGCTAGGACAGCAATAATTTTCCAATTTGTTTCCTGTTCCCCTGAATTTTTGTTTCTTTTAACGTAATCTCCTGTGTCTGTATTGATTCTACTTTTTTAATTTCTTGGATCTAGATTGATTCTTGATTCACTTTTCTTCTCATGTAATTTCACGTGTCTAGATTGATTTTACTTTCGTGATTTTATGTCACATTGTGTCTAGACCGATTTTGTTTTGATAACTTCTTAAGCTATAAATCGCTCCTTCTCTTGTAGCACATGTCTCTAGATCTTTTCGTTCGTAATTTCCTACTTTTCATTCTCGCACTCCTCTCATATTCCACTTGTAAACAGCTCCAAGACTGCTAGAACACGCTTCTTGACTTGGTCTCGAGCTCACCCGCTTGTTGACGCTAGGGACCCTAAGCAAATCCCTCTTAGCTGCCTCACTGAGAACTACTTCGCAAATTGGCTTTCCGGGGCGCCGGTGCTCCAGCGGCGCTCTTCTCAGTGAGATTGGTTGATTGATAAATCATTTCAGCGTATCATGGATACCGCCCACAACGAACCCTCAGTCTCGCTTCGTCCTGAACAGTCATCTCTGTCTGTGGCAGACAATCCTGGAGATGACGAGATTGGTGCAGATGATGCTGCTAATAATTGTCATACTAGCGACGCCACTGTAGGAGGTAATGGTAAAATTGAGACTAACGACGATCACAATAACGGTATTTCTACAAGTAAACACTGTGTAGACCAAGCACAAGCATCGTTAACTACAGAAATTAGTGTTTCCTCTTCGCCTCTTGCCAATATCAGTAACTCGTGTTCAACTGATGCAGCTATGAAGTCAGAAGTATCATCAGGGAGTGCCATCGGTTCAAATACAGAGCAAACTATAGATCCGAACACTAACATCCATTCATGCAACAAACAGACTTCAGACTGCGAATACAACGACAATAGGAATCCGTGTGAGCCGTCTGTCAAGGCGCCCTCTGGCGGCGGTGATACGCATCCCGGTTGGCAGTTTTGGCGGGAAACTCTTCGCGCCGCACGACTCGTTGTCGCCCCGATGGTGGACGCCTCTGAGCTGCCCTGGAGGATGCTCTCCAGGAGATATGGTGAGCTTATTTCTGGTTATTGTGCAGTGTTAGTCGAAACTTTGCGATTTTATTAGGGCCAGAAAAGTATTGACAATATTTATTGCATATATTGTTATCCATGGTTTTCATTCTTTTATTTCCAAATGCAAGGACGGACCAGGAAGCAAAGAGCGTAACCACACTCTTTGCTTCCTGGTTAGAACTGTTGCTGCTAATTTTAGTTTTTATACCCTCTCTAAAGCTCGCTGCAGACGATAGTCTTTTGGCCTTAAAAATAAAAGTCTCGATTATTGTCTTCCATCGGTGTTGAAAGTCTCGACCCCGCACACGAGAGAGCTGAACGCATCAGCTTATACTCACAGTTGATCATGGCTTCTTCGCAAATAAATTGAAAAATCGATGAATAAAGTGCATCAAGAGTGATATTATAATTAGTAAAATAAAAACAAAGATAATGGTGTATTGAAGTCACTACTGCATTGGCGCAATTGCATTTTATATAAGAAAGAATGCAATCACAGAGAACGGGACACCACGTGACCTCGACAGCTGTCAAGTACCGCCACACAAATTGTAACACGGTGACTCGAATAAATTTTGTATACTTCAGTGAAAAAAAAACATAGTTAAATACTAATTAAAAAGTGGTTGTCATCACTACAATTATTCTTGTATACATTTTTAAGTGACTGTTTACGTGAAACTCTTAATATCAGCATACATACTCGAGATATGATCAACCTGGAGACTCGAGTGTCTTCGTCAAAAGTAAAACATGCGGGATCCGTGCCCTGCAACCGATACCTATCGAAGCGACTGTCATATGTCCCGAGTTTTCTTTCATATGCAGCGAAAACACAGGACGTCCTGCCGAAAAGACTATCGTCTGCAGCGGGCCTTATATGTTGAAACGATATTGCCCGCTGCAGACGATAGTCTTTTGTCCCGTGTTTTCTCTTCTCCGCGTTCGAACATTTCGCACTGTCCTTGCAAACACGACTGTGAGTCTATCAAAAGTTTCAATAAAATTTTTACCGTCGTATTCTCTGGCTTAGCCCGTGTCACTAGTGCAGTGTCTTGTGGTTTTTCAAAAAATTTTAGCGAGTGTCTTCTCCAAAAGCAGTGCTGTTTTTTCTTGTTTACACCGACAGAGCAACGCGTTCGAACACGGTTAAGTGAAAACACAGGGCAGAACACTATCGTCTACAGCGGGCCTAATAGTAGTTTACTCATTTTTGACGGCCTAATTTCCCCAAGTGCTTGTTCTGAACTTTTGAGGGACCGTAATTATGCTGAGCACATATATTATTCCTGCAAAGTCTTACAGAAAACGTTACATTCCGCTCGTAGCAATAATGCACGAACGTTTACAAGCGACTTAAAAGAAAATAACGTAATCGAAGTCTTATGTCAAATATCCGTAGATTTCGAGGATGCCTTATCCAGTCACTGATGCCCATGTAGGTGCAGTCAGCTGCATGTACTTAGTTGCGTAAAAGTTTAACTTCTAGACTCTGAATTTCAATACTCGTAGCCTATTTAGCAGTCAAAGGTCGAACTGTTGTTTAGTTTAAACACGTCGAAGACAGTTATCCTCATTGATAGTAATTATCATGATGCTTACAGGCAGGCTTCGCTCTAAGAGAAACTTACTTCAATAACAAACTACTTCGCTAATGTGAAACATGTTTCGTTTCACCATTAATATTTTAATGCCAATGTGCTCCATGATTTCTAAGAAGCCATGTTTGCTCTCATCACTACGGCGCACATACTAATGATGTTTTGTTCTGTAGATTGTCTTCTTTCCCGACCTGATATACGTATTTAACTTACGCACCGTGATCCAGTATATAAAAAACACCTCTTGCACAGATTCTTCGGCGTAAACAACGAATGCACACTGATGAAGGTGTTACCTCTTTATCAAACGCGTTTACGTGATTGACAGAAACACCTGCAATAACCGTGTTGTAGTAGGTACCAATTTCATAAAAGTTCGTCCATAACTTTTTGAGTTATCTTCGTGAGAGACAGAGGGACAAACTGACGAGCTCGACAAAAACATAACCTCCTTGGCGGAGGTAATAATCTTAATAATACATATGAATATAATAATCATAATAACGATTGCGGTACACAGGTGCAGAACTGTGCTACACGCCGATGCTGCACTCGGCTGTACTGGTGTGGGATGCACGGTACCGTCGGGACAGTCTGCAGTCCTGTGACGGTGACAGGCCGCTCATGGTACAGGTCAGTAAAAACTCTACACGGAAAAGTGTGCTGTCCCAGGGTCAAAACGCTTTCCCATACATTCGCAGGTAACACACGCCTTGACGTGATCTTGTTGCAAGATAATGTGCTGTGTTCGTGCTACAGGATCCCACCGAGGCAAGTGTTTCCCCGTCGATTCACAGGACAGTTCTTTTTTATTCTTTGTGTGCGTACGAATACTACTTATTATGTGTTCTACGTTTTGCTTTGTGTTTTTGGGATCCATAGCTTGTTACTTAGTTTTTCAAGAAATGTTTTGCATGGTTTGCAAAATATATTGACAACTTGTGAATGAGGTCTGAGTTTGTCGACAAATGTACCCAAACTGTTTGCAAGTCCCCATGTTATGTACGAAGACTTGCTGAAGCCTCAGGGTGCTTGTTCGCTCTGCGAGGATAGAAATTCATTTTTGGCTTACTTTCCTCTTTCTTACGTCACATTTCTTAGCTTTATAAATGCGATGATATGATCTGCAGCGCAGCGTCTTGCAGTTGTTGGTTATCCATACACTTTGAACTCTACGGTCAGCGCTAACCCGTTTGAGATCTGCACAATAATCTGAAAGTGCACCCAAAGCAATAAACGGTGAGACAGTTTTATTTTTTATAACTTGCTTGCATGATCGTGCAAGTGGTGCGTAATTAGCGTACTAATAACAAAAACAAGAAAACTATAAAAACAACGAAATTGAGGCATAAAATTTCAATGATATATGTAGATAATTTACAGTTTAGTGAAGAGTTGCAAGCAATTGAAGCGATAACCATTACGGTGCGCCTATTCGGAAAGCTAATTCCTATTTTGGATTTTTGAAAGAGTGCTAATTTTATGCGTCATCTGTTGCCGTAGAGCTGCATTTGTGCCACCTTTTACTGTTGAGTTACAGCAATGCCACGTGTTGCCATCGACTTAGATATATGTCACAGTTATATACATATTTTGCCTCCAACTCGAAATAATTATTTCCTCTCGCAACATTTGATAACGATTTCGTCTTGTAACTTTTGATAACTAAAGCTCTCTGAGGATGCATAGCTCCGCCAAGGAAGGCAATGTTAGCGAAAAATTCAAATTGATCCTGAAACCAGGATTTTATTTTCATCATTACAAAACTTGGTCAGTTGTGCCTCTTGTCATTAATAACAGTTCCTATTACTTTCTTTGAAATTCGTCAGTAAGTTTTTAAGTTATATACTGACGGACACCAAAAACAAGCTTAGAAAGAAACATATTAACAGAGTGACAGGTCATCGCAAATATTTTGTCAGTTGCTCTTCGTAATATTCCCTACACTTCCTACAAATTTCATCAAGATCCGTCCGTACCTTCTGGAGTTATGTTACCAAAGAAACCACAGGCAGCCATAGAAACTAACGAACGGTTTGACTGATCATAAACCAAAGTCAAGCCTTTGTGCCTCCAAACATTCCCTGTAAATTTGATAAAGATCGTCCATAACTTTTTTGGGTTAGGTACCTTTGTGACAGATAAACTCTGACAAAAGCATAACTTCCTTGACAGAGGTAATTACCTTCGCCTCGGAGATTGGTTTTTTGTCGGCGTTTGTCTGCCTATTTATTTGTCTACCTGATTGTCTGTCTGCCAGCAACATAGCTCTACAAGTTATGAACGGATCTTCATGAAATTTACAGAACCTGATAGGAATGTTACGAAGAACAGTTATAAGATTTTGGCGATGATCTGCGCGCCGGTTTGACCTTTTGTCTCTCGGTTTTTTTTTATGAGCAAAACTCAAAAATTACCGGCGGATCTTCATAAAATTTACAGGAACTATAAATGTTACGAGGAATACATGAACTAATTTTGGTGATGATCTGCTGGTCCGTTTGTACGGTTTGTTTGCTTCTTTATTTCTCAGAAGATACGTAACTCAAAAACTTATTGACGGATCTTCATGAAACACGAAATGCTAAGAATATCACGAGGAACAAATGGTTACGTTTGGGTCATGATCAAAAGGAAATAATATATTCCGGTATAGTTTGAAATTTTCATTAGCATTTGCGTTCCTTGGCGGAAGTGTGCGTTCTCGGATTGCTTCTCTAGTTACGGAACGATTTCTGTTCAAATCGACGCATTGTCTTTGTTGTGATTTCGCCTCGTTGTCGTCACTTGTGCCGCCGCTGCTGCCGCGCCCCGCCCCTCTCCAGCCACCTGGCCGTCACTTGACCTTTACGGAACGCCGCGCCACAGCCTGGTAGCGGCCACTCTGAGTCAACTCTCAGCCACCGTGCTGCCAATCGCCAAACTCTAGCCACCTCACGGCATCCATTAGCCGCTTCTGAGCCTTCCGCTAACCTCCACCTGCTGTGCCGTGACGCAGCCGCCACACAGCCTTTACTGAGCCACGCAATAGACTTCCAACTATGATTTAGCCACGGAACTATCGGTTAGCCACATAACCAGTCAGCCACGCAGCTCTCACCTAGCAATATAGCCATCCTGCAGCCACACAGCCATCATTTAGCCACACAGCCATCCTGCAGCCACACAGCCATCCTGCAGCCACACAGCCATCCTGCAGCCACACAGCCATCCTGCAGCGACACAGCCATCCTGCAGCCACACAGCCATCCTGCAGCCACACAGCCATCCTGCAGCCACACAGCCATCCTTTAGCCACTCAGCCATCCTGCAGCCACACAGCCATCCTTTAGCCACACAGCCATCCTGCAGCCACACAGCCATCATTTAGCCACACAGCCATCCTGCAGCCACACAGCCATCCTGCAGCCACACAGCCATCCTTTAGCCACTCAGCCATCCTGCAGCCACACAGCCATCCTGCAGCCATACAGCCATCCTTTAGCCACTCAGCCATCCTGCAGCCACACAGCCATCCTTTAGTTACACAACCATTTTTTAGCCACTTAGCCATCATTTAGTCACGCAGCCATCATTTAGCCACAGCTCCAAATCACTCGCTGTGCCGCTGGACTCGCTTGGACTCATTTAAACTTGCGTCCCAATGAGCCCTGTTCATCCAGCTAATGTGCCCTTCTTGTCCGCACCTCCGGGGCCCCCAGCAGCCTCCTGCTTGACTTGCAGGCCATCACTGCTGTTCGGGCGCGTAAGAGGCCAGTGTGAGCGCATGATCCATCCGATCTCTTACATTAAGATAATGTCTCGATTAAGCTTTGCTAAAGTTTCACCAAGTCTTGATTAAAATGATTTTCCGATTGCGCTTTATCAAATCCACTAGAGTTCTACCGACACTTGATTAAGATAGTTTATCGATTGAGCTTTATCGCCTCTTTGCTAGAGTTCTACCGACTCTTGATTAAGATAGTTTATCGATTGAGCTTTATCGAATCCACTAGATTTCTACCTATTCTCAAGTGTTATGTTGCCTTTCGCGTTATGTATGTTCCCTGAATGTATTTTTGGAATTATCTCAAATTTTGCAGTTGTGTGGTAACGACCCCGGAACAGTGGGGGAGGCGTGTCGGCTGGTGTCTCCTCACTGCGACGGTGTGGATTTAAATCTGGGCTGCCCGCAGGCCATTGCCCGTAAGGGACGCTATGGAGCTTTCCTTATGGACGACCTGCCGCTTGTACGACAAATCGGTACGTCGATCGTTCCTCTGTGTGAGGTTTTATGATAGCAAACTGGTTAATAATATCCGTAAAACACTGTGGGTATTTCTGTGCGATATAATTCCTGTTCGAACATTAACTGAAAAATGTTAGAATTACTCTACGTATATACACTATAATTTACCTTCTTTGATTGAGCAGTGAAGTTCTTTGGATCGTATCCATGTATTCTAAAGAATGCGTAGGTATGAAATTTCTACTTAGTTTTGGTTCATAGCTTCAGAAGCGTTCCGGAAAGGAAGCGAGTGGTATGTTATCATATTGGGTGAGATCGCAGTCGCCTCATTAGCTCCGGCAGCCTACGGACTTAGTGTACATTTACTTAATGATGCGCACTAATTTTGCTCCCTCGTTGCGCTACTAAATACCTAAAAATTAAACTGCGGTAAAAGTGTTACTCAACTAAGCTTTAGTTTCTCTGTGAAACTAACAGTTAATGGCGAATTTGCTGCTGTTGAAAATTTGCAACGGCGTTAACCGCAATTCATTGACGATTAAATTAATCGCAATAAGACCCATACCCTTGTCAAGGCAACAGATCAGATATGCGATAAAATAAAACTTAACATGAACCCTATCACTTGCACAAAATAGTTACTGCTTCATTTAAAAAAAAAACTTTTAGTCATTATTCGATTATAACAGTCATCGTACTCATATTTTCATAGTAACATTTAGAGGTCGTGTGATGGATTTTCCTTTATTCAAGAGCGACGGCCAAAAATTTGGACCAAATGTAGCTTAATCTGAACACTGAGAGGATTGTCGTCTCGTGCTGCCTTGCGCGCTCATATTAACATTTTTTTGCATGGTTTTCCGTCTAGTCACGATAAAGCGCGCTGCTGTTAGGACAGTACTTTTTTCAGTAAACGCTATCGCTTGCACAAAATTAACACATGTTGCAATTCATTTTCCCCGATGCCCTGCAAAACTGCTTCTAAATAAATACATCATTTGACGCAGTGGTGAGCGCGGTGCGCAACTCCTCAGTGCCCGTAACGTGCAAGATCAGAATTTTCTCCGACAAGACCCAGACTGTGCAGTACGCTCGTATGCTGGAGGACGCCGGGGCCTCCCTGCTCACCGTTCATGGGCGCACCAGGGACCAAAAGGGACCTCTGACGGGCCTTGCGGACTGGTCCTACGTCAAGGCCGTGAGGTATTTCTTATTAATAATAGTAATAATAATCTGTATATGAATACGCTAGTACCTACAAAGGAGCTTCAATAGAGGAGGAGGGAGCCCTGCGACCCATTCACAGATTCGTCATCGAGTCAATCAGATCTTTTATGGCTGTAAGACGCGTTCATGAATTTAATTGGTGGAAGTAACGGGGGAGCAGTGAGTTTCACGGGAAAGCAGCAGACAAACTAAGATACTGATATACGATTGGTGCAAGTGGCTACTGGCTGCAGCCATGAGCGACTCTTGAGCTTCACGGATGAGGCTCCTGGCTCCTCCTCTCTATTGAAGCTCCTTGGTACCAACCTTTGGTGTCACGCTCTTCATCAGTAATAGATAGAAGGAAATTAGAGATAAAATGCGGTTGTATCCATGATACCGACGGTGAAGCCGAGCTCGGTTGCATGAACGTGTACCTTAAATTTCAAGGAGCTTCTAATGGGAGAAGCAAGCCCAAACACTCTCTGGGCGAGTAAACACATGGCTTTGTCACGTGATCGAAGCTGGCGTTTGGAGTCCTTAAAGTGGCTGTAGGGGCAGTGGTCAGCACATATAATTAAGGCAGATACAGACAGGCAGTTCTTCAGCATTTTTGCAAAGACAATCGTGTCTGAAGATGTATATCCCAGTGCTCACCCTGTTACTTTCATCATCAGATGGTATACAGGATACAAGTTTCCTTTACATACTTCCATCCGCTCGGAATTTCGTCGGTGGTTAATGGCTACAAAACTTTGAGCTCAGGACTCCTTCCTATATAGGCTGCGTGAGGAAATGCCGCTCTCCGATTGGATAAGCCACTCAGCCAGTTTGAGGGAAAATTTTACTCGCAATGCTCCCGTAGGATAAATAGAGAGGGTGCGCTCCTCTCTATTAAAACCTCCTGGTTAAATTTAATGGTGATACGGGAAATGCAGTTGGACTACGTCATATTTATTTCCCTTGCTCAAAAGCAGAGTGTTAAATATACCTTTCAAAGCAAAGAAGCTGGTGATGGTGACCCGTACGGGCAGGAGTGGACAGGAACAAATAGCACGTGGTCTGTAAAAGGCCCCTACAGACCGTGAAAGTTTCACGGGTCCAGCTGGTATAATATTTTTCATTAGGTACTAGTGGAAACAATTACATGGTACGGCTTAAGTAGGTAACTTATCTGCTTGGTTACATAGAAGCAGAAGCAAAGGAAATATCACAGTATTCGTACTTACTCGACTGCATTGCACCGCCTTATTTGGTCTCCCTTCGTCTGTTGACAGTATTCGCTGTCATCGTAGATACATAGTGCATCGTTTTTGCCAGGACTATTATTATTACTAATATCCTCTCTTGAAGCATCATTTGCGTGGCTAGCGTGGCTTTCTCTAAGTTCTACCGAATGTGCCGAAAATGGAGTTCTTTTAGTAAGTTTGCTGAGCCATCCTCTAAGATTGTGTAAAGTATATAGACTTAACAAGTTGCCACGAAAATAATACACTTCATATAATACCAAACTGAAATTATAACTTGCGGACACCTTTGCCTACATACAGCGTCAGAAAATTTGCTGGGCAAAGGAGACCAACCGATAATGAAGAAAACTTCGCTTTCATCGAAAATCCTAGATTTGCTTGCCAGCGTGTAAACACATTCCTGGTTGATTAAGAATCGCTTGAAAACCATTAATTCTCCCGTAAGCAGCCGGTAATTATTGTAATAACTAATGAAACTTTCATTTATTATTGTTTTGGTGGCTTAATATGATAGATTTTTTATAAAATAACTGGGTTCTTCCGCTAATTTACTTAATATTTCTTCTTTTTATTTGCGTTTACACCATCATTTAGTCTGAGTGATACAATATCTGCAACTGGAAGTTTTAAGCATTTTCCAGGCACATAATGCATTGGGGAAAAAAATTTTGAGTCTTCATCGAAATCCCCTCGCCTTTGTTCGTCAGTGTGCCTGAACACTACTAAATGACTGACAGTTCTAGGGCGGTTCTCATTTGTTCGGTAAGAACACTTTTATTTTGCTATAGTGGAAAATATTTTTATATTGACATGGCTCCATTGATGTTCATAATATGCTCAAGTAAAAAAAAAATATCTTGTCTATCTCTGTAATTTACATGAACGCAAAAGCCTCCTACTTTCATTTGTGCTTTCGAACTTAGAACCAGGAATCTGAGCTTGCAACTGCCTACACACCCAAAATATTGTCGACACTTCGGTTGTTTTTTAGAACTTACGACCTCTGGGAGTTCATTTTCCGACCGAATATTTATGGCGCCAGGCAGTCGGCTAATTTTTTTCCTGCGCTTGAAATTTGGTCCGCATTATGGCCGCCATGTTTTATGCCTTTGCATGTGGCGCCCTGAGTGATGTATTTCTTTATTTTTGTTTACTTTTTGTGGCGATATCCTCCATATTGCGAGCAAACTTCACATTAATTCATGAATTGTGGTGTGTGGTTATTAGTTATGGTACCTAACTAATATAGTTAATTTATTATCACCCGCGAACAAAATGAGAGAAATGATAATGTTTTCATTGAAGACTTAAGTATACATATTTGTATATATATTTAGCTTCCGATTAGAAGCAGTTCTAATCGAAATCTGCATTTATGCCATCTCAAGAAAGTATATATATATTTATGTATATATTTGTCTGTCCACCCAATAAGTGGTCGAAGGAGTTGAGCAATCTTCGTAATTTTTTGTAAGGAATTTGGTGAGTTGACCTAGATGTGACCCATGCCAAAAAACTAGACCTAACTGGCCATAAAAAATGATGGCGTTGAATTTTTCTCTACCGCGGCAGATCGTCTGGAGCACGGGACCTTCTATTTGTGCGCTCAACTCGTTCATCAAAAAATGACTAAATGACCTTTTGAATTTGCCCCTACCGCAGGAGAAAGTCTTACGCCACCGAGGCGTTCTTGTTTCTTGTATTATTTCAGTCTAGTTTTGGGGATATTACGTAACTACAGTATGTTACATTTGATTATGCAAATAGGCCTACAATTTTTTTTTTTACTTTTTTTGTCAAGATAAGTGTCTAACGTTGAAATAAATATCAATAGTAACTAAATGTATGGCAATGTTGCAAATATAAACCGCACTTGTAAAATAAATATTTAGCCATTTGCCAAGTTTATCATACAATTTGCTTATTTACGAGTTTTTTACTGTTACCTCGGATTATGCAACACGTTAATAAAAACGTCATGAAGAAGAAATAAGTACATGTGAACAGGAATATTTTTATTAAACGTCCAAAACCAAGAAATTATAAGCAAAACAACTCAATTCACACTGAAGTAAGTGTTCAGTAAAGGTAAACATAAGTTGATTTTGAACACAGCAACTTCCAATTTTCATGATTTTCATAAGGCGATTATCAATAGGCTTTGTCAGGTTTGATATTTCAGATGGTGGAATAGAATCTGCTGCTATTTTTGCTGCATGATACAGGCTTACTTTGCTCGAAAACTACCGACCACCTTCATAGACCTTCCTCTTTATCATTGCCCAGAGGTTCGCAATGGGATTTAAATCGGGGCTATTCGCTGGCCAGGTCATAATCCTTTTTGATTCGAAACCTCCATCCGTAAGCCAGTTAGCAGTGTACCGTGCTCGGTGTGAGGGAACGTTATCGTGCTGAAATGCCAATTTGAATCTGCGTGCGATAGTCTGCTCATCAAGCCATGGAATCAAGTTGGCTTCAAGAAACTGGCAGTACCTTTCTGCATTCACTTTAACTCTTTTTGCTACTTCAAATGGTGCCACCTACTATCCCGGCCCAAAACATTGCACCTCACTAACTTGTTGACGCTTAAGCCGTGTCTGTTGAGGTCGGTCATGGAAAACCCATCCAGAAGCCCATCCATCTGGACCATCAAGAGTGGCTCTGCATTCGTCAGTAAATATGACATTGGAGAAATCAGTTTTCATGTTCTCTTCAGCCCATTTGACCCTATTTTCTTTATGAGTTTTTGTTAGATGTGGTTTCTAATTGCATTTTTGACTTTCCCTAGCTTCTGCAGAACCTCACATCTTGTCTTTCTGCTTATTATTGGGGCTCCAGCGTCTTCAAATATTGCCTTACTTGTAGAAAGTTGTATTCTAACCATATAAACCTTCAAATGTTGCATATCCCGAGCAGTCACTTTCTGCGTAGAGGCTCTATCCGGAGTTTTCCGGTTGACCTTACCTTCAATTGCATAAGTCTTAGTTGTTCGGTGATCACGCGGTAATTCCTTGGAAACTTCGTATGTCTTACCAGCAGCCAATAACGAAGCCACATTGATCTTTTCTTCACTGGTTAGACCGCTTTTCTTGCATATGTTGACTAGAGAGTAATGCTGCATAATCTGGCGTAACAACAGAACCCAGTGCGATAAGCAAATGTTGCCAAAACGTAGGAAATAGTTCCATTTTATTTTTTTTCTAATTTTTATTATAGTTACAACATACCTGTGCACTAACTTACTATTAACATTGTAAATGTTTGACACTTATCTTGAAAAATAAGTAAAAAATTTATATTTACGTAACCAAAGGTAAATATTGTGGAATAGGTACTCAGCCGTTAAAAAACGGCGATAATTTCATAATGAAGCTCTTTATTGTTCTTGCTTTCTGTTCGGGTTTGGCTGCAAAATATGCCTCCGACCTGTAGGCTTGGTCTTCCAAAAACGCAACGAGAGTTGTGCTATCATGGCTTTGCGAGGGCAACATTTTTCCCCTGCAAGTAAAAAGCGCAAATATTAGTTTTTACGTGGTTTCAAATCCAATACCACCAAGGAAACAGTTCATACAAATGTATTCATCGGAAACTCTCAGTTTCTGCTGTATCCTGGACACCAGCAGTTGAACCATACCCAGGATCGAAATTTGGCTGCAATAAGAATTGAAAATACTTCTGCTCAGCGAAAAGCTGCGACTGCCACAGCCAAGGTGAACATAAGCGAAATGGATTATGCTCGACAAGAACGAAAACTCCATCCCAGAGATTGGGCGTGTTGCATACCACGCGCACTTGGGTATCACATACCGTACGTACCTAACTACTTTCCAGAGCGATGCGGACTTACTCCAGAAACAATATTAGCTAGAATAACTGAGGCTTCAAATTTCCTGCCATCTCGTCTTGTTAGTCAGTAGATAAATTTTCTCCTGTGTAAAGCTTTAACTTCGTGATGGAGAGACGGACCAATCGACCAAGCGAGGGAACAAGCCATCAACAAACTGCGTTTTATTACATATACTAGAGCACTCTGAGAGCGCATACCTCCTCCAAGCGAGGCAACGGTAGTGAAAAATTCAAATTGACTCTTAAAGCAGGATTTTCTGTGTATCAACTTCAAAATTTACTAATTGGTGCCTTTTGATAGTAATAACTGTTCATGCAATTTTCTTGAAGATCCGTTCATAACTTTTTGAGTTATGCTGCTAACAAACATTATGACAGACATGAGTCAAAACATACAAACAACGAACCAGCCAATCTGCACCACAATTTAATCATACATGTCTTTTAACATAACTGACAACTCCTATAAATTTCATAGGGATCCACTCATTATTTTTTGAGTTATTGTGCTAACAAGTATAAAATTAAATACAGTGACGAACGAACTAACGGATCGTTACAAAAATTGGGTCATTTACTCTTCATGATGTATTGAACAACTCCTGTTAATTTCCCAAAACTTAGTCCATAACTCTTTGAGTTATGGCATTAACAAAAATGAGGCAGACAAACAAACAATCGAATAGACGGATCCTCACCAAAAGTTAATCATCTGTTCCTCCTAACATGCTTAACAATCCCTGTAAATTTCGTCCAAATCCGTCCCTAACTTTTTGAGTTATCTTGATGACAGACAGACAAACCCGACGAAAACATAACCTCCTTGGTGGAGGTAATAAATGGATTTGTTTGGTATACATGTATTAGTGGATAGCTCAACGTTTTAATGTTTCTGCTAAATATTAGACAACCAAGAAAGTTCGTTCGGCCTTATTTGACCAACAGAAAAACACCAGAACTTTGTGGATTACCTGATATACTTACCTTTTACTGTATTACCCCAGTACTGCAATGAAACTACAACAAATTAAAACTGAATATCACTACTGAACTATGATCAGTTGTCCCAGCAGGGAATAACTCGTGGATCAAGTTACGTGAGGATGGCTGAAAATTGTCTACTTGTGATTATTGACACGTTTCTTGATCACGTATATAAATTAAGTTATCAGCAGTTTGTGTACCATATTACAGAGATGCAGTACGTGTGCCAGTGTTCGCAAATGGCAACATTCAGTACCGCGAGGACGTCGAGCGTTGCCTTGCAGCAACCGGTGCTCAGGGAGTGATGAGTGCTGAAGGTAACCTGCACAACCCCGCCATCTTCGCTGACCCAGCAATTTTCCCTGGTACGTGCGCTTCATAAATAGCAGGGGTTAGTAATTGCGCCCTTGCAGATCAGCTGCAGCTAGGGTTGCGGAGTCAGTCCGACTCCGACTCCTGGATCCAGGCAGTTTTAGATTACATTTCTCTCTGAAATTTTACTGAGAGAATGCAGCTATCGCAGCCGTGTGATAGTGCGTCATCATTTATTGCAGTAGATTTTAGTGGGTTTAACGTGATGCCATGCAACATCTTCTTGCAACTTTCCTGAAATTTGAATTACTTCTTGCTTTCTTGTGAAAGTATTTTCATATGCGTAACTAAAAAATTTAACTGTTATAACTTGGTGATTTCCTTTACCGTTTAGATTATATTGGCCAGGCCACTTCACGATTTCGATTGCCTGCAGGTTCAGCCCCCACGGTGTGGCAGATGGCCCTGGAGTACCTAGAGCTGGCCCTGCAGCATCCCTGCCCCATCAGTTACAGCCGCGGTCACCTCTTCAAGCTTCTCCATCATTGGTCAGCTTTATTCGTAGCATAGAATAGTAATAATAATAATTTTCTATAGTAATAGCGTTTGCCACGCTGCTTGTGTCTGCGCTTTCAGTATTATTTAAGAGATAAAAGCGGTTGTAAGCCACTCTCAGTTCTTCCGGGTCACGAATCTGCTGTCGGACTTCAAGTACGTATTTCCCCGCAGTATCCGTGATACAGGCCTGGACAGTATTGTTGGTGGTCGATACCCGCGGAAATGCCACTAGCGGAATTTTGTTCTTCGTTACGCCCTGGAAGTAAATATTCTACTGGAGCGCGCCCCCAGCCCCTGTCCCTAGCAATGGCTGCCGTATATAGTGGCTTGAACTCCCTCACTCTTAATACCTCCAAAGAGCTTTAATAGAGGAGGAGGGAGCCCTGCCGCGATAAATAAGGTAAGCTTGCGTTCCAACGGGTCGGGTGTGGCTGTGACGCGTTCATGAATCTCATTGGTGGAAGTGACACGAGAGCAGTTAGTTTGTCGGGGAAGCAGCAGGCAAACTGATGTACTGATATGTGATAGGTGCATAATGTGACTACCTGCAGCCACATCCGACTCTTCAGCTTCACGAACCAGGCTCCTCGCTCCCTCCTCCCTATTGAAGCTCCTTGAATACCTCCAACTTTGGCAGTCAACCTGACTGAATGACTGGATGACAGCCAATTTTAGGGCGTAGTTAAATAGCCTGCACCACATCAGCACAAGCTAACTCGCGGAATCTGTTAGCAAATCTAGGAGCTAATTTCAATACCGAGAAAAAAAACATTAACGTTGAAGACGGGACGGCAACTTAACTGGGTTGGTATATAGGATGCAGTGGTATTTTAGTCCCTTTCTCTGAAGAATGAAGATCTAAAATTTAGTAGACGTGGACAGTATGTGCAGCTAAGACAGTTGAAAGCATGAGCCTCATGCCTCGCACAACCTTCTCCTCCAGGCCAGAATACCCAACAAGAAGCCACGCAGGCTCTAATAAGAATTAGTGAACGTGCGCCCTCCAGCAGTATATTTACTCCAAGGTTACGCCTTAGTCCTTGTCATAGATATGCAGTGTTTGCCAGGCTGACCGAGAAAGACTTAAATTCTACGATGTGCAAGCTTTACGGCCGTGCTTACGTTGTGCGTGCGATTGCAGTGTGGTTCGGGGATAAAAAGCACCGGGTCAAAAATCATTCACACCTGCAGGGTTCGAGCGCAACTCAGGTTAACCCTCCCTCGGCAATGAGTTGACGCTGTCTTATCATGGAACAAAACATGAATCCAGGTGATGAGTTGGTGATGAATGGCATCGGGCTCAGCTGCAGCCTCGCTCATTTAAACCAAAGATTAATTACCTCCGGAAAGGAGGTTATCTTTTCGTCGTGTTTGTCTGTCACCGAGATAACTCAAAAAGTTCTGAACCAATTTGAACGAAATTTACAGGGATTGTTAGGTATGTTGGGAGGAACAGATGATTAACTTTTGGTGAAGATATGTCCATCCCTTTGTTTGTTTGTTTGTTTGCTTGTCTGCCTCATTTTTCTCAATGCCATAACTCAAAAGGTTATGGATGTTTTTTTATGAAATTAACACGAGTTGTTCGGTATATAACAAAGAGTAAATGAGCAAATTTTGGTAATGATCCGTTTGTTCGTTCGTTCGTTTGTCACTGTTTTTAATTTTGTGCTTGGTAGCACCATAACTAAAAAAATAATGAATGGATCTTTATGAAATTTATAGGGGTTGTTAGTAATGTTGAACGACATAAATGATTACCTCCGCCTAGGAAGGAGGTTATGTTTTCGTCGTGTTTGTCTGTCTGCCAGTTTGTCTGTCTGTCTGTCACCAAGATAACTCAAAAAGTTATGAACCGATTTGGATGAAATTTACAGGGATTGTTAGGTATGTTAGGAGGAACAGATGATCAACTTTTGGTGAAGATATGTCCATCCGTTTGTTTGTTTGTTTGTCTGCGTCATTTTTCTCGATACCATAACTCAAAATGTAATGGATGGATTTTGATGAAATTAACATGAGTTGTTAGGTATATAACAAAATGTAGATGAGCAAATTTTGGTAATGGTCCATTTTTTCGTTCGTTCGTTTGTCACTCTTTTTAATTTTATGCTTGTTAGCACAATAACTCAAAAAACAATGAATGGATCTTTATGAAATTTATAGGAGTTTTTAGTAATGGTAAAAGACATGAATGATCAAATTTTTGGTGCAGATCGGTTGGTTCGTTTGTATGTTTGACTCATATTTGTCATAACGTTTGTTAACAGTATAACTCAAAAAGTTATGAACGGATCTTCAAAAAAAATTAACAAGCTGTTATTAATATAGAAAGGCACAAATGATTAGATTTTGGAGTTTATGGAAAGAAAATTATGATTTCAGAGCCAATTTGAATTTTGCTACCGTTGGCTCACTTGGCGGAGGTATGCGCTCTCAGAGTGCTCTAGTTATATTTTGGTGTAGATCGGTTTGTTCGGTTGTATGTTTGACTCATGTTTGTCATAACGTTTGTTAGCAGCATAACTCAAATAGTTATGATTAGATGTTCGAGTTTATACAAAGAAAATTATGGTTATGGTTGAAGTTTTTGCTACCGTTGCCTCGCTTCGCGGAGGTATGAGCTCTCAGAGTGCTATAGTTGTCTATAGTTCAGTCTCAAAGTTTAGTTACATAAATCCTCTCATGTGGAAGAGTGACCATGTCTTTTTTTTTTCTTAAAGAGAAGTGGCTCCGAATACATAATTGTGCCTGAGCCCTGACCCTCGCACTCGTTTAAATGTAAACATTGAACCTTAGCAAGACCAGCGAGCATCAGAGTCGAATCGAATATGCTTTTTCTTTTGTGTCGAATATTATTTTCTTTCCGTAGTTTGATCGCTTTGTTATGTAATCTGAATCTACTATATAATAATTCACGTCGTGTTTTTATTTATTTATTTATATATTTATATCTTTCCTGTCACGCTCTATGGGAATAAGATAGGAGAAATTTCAGATTTCAAAATGTAAAAAAAAANAACTAATAAGATAGGAGAAAATTCAGATTTCAAAAGGCGAAAAAAAAAGTTGAGTACCTTGGAATCTTTTTCTTCAGTATTAGATAGGGGAAAAATGAGGAAGCCCAAAAGACGGCGGGGGTTTTAGTGAAGTGTTAACTTTTTAGCGTCATTTATAATGACGGCATGGGCCACTAGTGATATAAATATTTCATAACGATGGAATATAAACCACTGTATATTCAGTAATGCATTTTCTGTGCCCCCCAAACGAGCTGACCGCACAAAAGCTGGGCCTCACAAGTAAAAATTTTGATGCTGAAACGCTAATTTTTTTTTTCCCGGAGCTGGACTGAAAATTAGGCGTAGGTTGGAAACGCCTGAGTCAGGGGGTTATTGATGCTCTACCTTCCTTTGTACATTCTTTGCAAAACTAGGTCAAGCCATAACGAAATATCAGTCTCAATTGTTTGTTCATCCTGTCAGCTCTTGCTGGCAAATAATATTATTCGCTGCAGCATCTCTGCGGGAATTGAATGGCATTATTCGTATCAGTTTCAGCATGGCGGAGAACAGCGATATCCGCCAGACCGTCAGCCGCTGCAACACCGTGCCTGAGATGATCGCTGCTGTGCAGCTGCTCAAAGAGCGCATGTTACCATACACGACGGGGGAGAAACGGTGGCAGCCAGGTAGTCCAGTCTTATTAGTAAGCGTAATATGAAAAGTGTGCTGTTTAATTAAATTCTTCCTGTTATCCTTCAATTTAAACTAACTAAAGTTTGGTTGGAAGCTAGCCAGTGAAAAGCAGTATGAGAGTATAAAATTTTAAGTGGAGTTCAGCTGAAAATATCCTACATTTTCAACTAAGCCCCAGCTTTTAACTAATACTTTTATAAAACATGAGAGAGGTGAAAGTATTTACATCCTAACAGTGCAGGCGCTTATTGTTTATGTAGACGATCCTTTATTTTCTGTACAGCAAATGGCGAGCCTGCTAACTTACCTCATCCTTCGCGACTGTGCCAGCCGAACGTGAACGCTTTTTATTCGTCTTTCATGGAGCCAACATTCCTTCAATTCCTACATTTTGGCAGAAGTAACCCAGACGATCATCGTGTCACAAAAAAATAAGTCACAGTCAAAGCTGCCAGTGCCTCTATCGTCACGTCAGCAGCACGACACTTTTAATACCTTTTCTGTTATTCATTCATACTTTCCAATCGTTTTCTTCTACCGGAGCCACTGTATGCTGTTGCAAGCACAATTTAGTGCGACGATGTACACGCCATTCTTGCTACAGACTTCAAATGTACGTGGAGAAGACGTACTAACTGCATATCCTCGGATCAGATTGTGCGTGCGATTATATAGTGTGACCCTGACACATGAAAATTTTGTATTTTACAGAAAACGAGCACCTGTCAAATCTACCGCTCCCCCCGTGGCTGTGCCAGCCCTACGTTCGGGTCTCGCCGGCCGAACACACCAGGAGGTGCCAGGAAGGGCAAGAGCGAGCTCGACAGCAAAGGGAGCTGCAAAGTTCAGAAACGGAGACCCAGAAACGAACTTTAGAAACTGACGATGTTGAAGAGAAGGAGGCTGACCTGCTCCTCAAGTCCGGGGAAGTGGGGTCCTTGTCAAAAAAGAAAATGAAGAAGTTATTGCGGAACCCAAAGAAAAAATTCCTTGGGGCAACCTCAGAAAACCTCAGCTTGTGCGTTTGCCGCAGCCCTAGGGTGAGTGCCTAAGTTCATACTCTCGTGATGGACTGAATTTTTTGTTCTTAAGCATTATTTGCTGGTAAAATGGACTGTTGTTATCATGTTTATAACATCACTGAGTTCTTCTCCATGAGGTGAAGGTATTTAGTTTTTTTGTTACTTTTACAGCAATTTCTTAAAACGAGCGCGACTTAGGAGGGCATGCAGATTAAACCTCACTGCAGACGATTGTCTTTTGTCCTGCGTTTGCACTTCACAGTGTTAGCGTGCGTTGCTGTTTGGGTAAACAACAAAAAAGTGCACCATTTTCGGAATCACAATGTCCTCAAAAAATTGAAAAGACGCCAGAAACTGTACTAGTAATTCGTGCTACGCCCTCGGATTTGACGGCCAATATTTTATCGAAACTTTCGCTAGACACACAGTGGCGCTTGGATGGACACAACGAGGTAGCCTATTCCAACGCGGTGAAGGGAAACACAGAACAAAAGACTATCGTCTGCAGTGGGCTTAACGCTTACGAACTAAGTTGCCTGTAGTTGCACCGTACTACGCAACTAAGAATTTAATCATGGGCTTTTCTCAGTCGTACATGAAACTTGTAGGTAGTTGTAGTGAGTTGTTTCAGCTTCATTCTGCGCAAAGACTATCGCACAGTTGACAGAATAAGGGACATAGAGTATTTCGATAAAAACGTGAAACCCATGTGCGAAGATGTTACCTACCACACAGGATCAACGCACATGCGAACAGCAGTTCGGTAAAGACGAGGAAAAACAGAACAAAGTATCATCAGTAGGATGATGAAAATGGATGGAAGAAAAGTGGGCACAAAAACCCGACGTTCCATAGTCCTAGCTAATGGCAATGGTAACCTATGGAAGCCCCGAGGTCACAGCTCTCCACAACATCAGATGGGACGTATAGCAAATGCTATGCCTCTCCAGGGGGTTTGTTTCAAATTTCGCCCGTGTTGCTTTATACAAACAAACAGTCTCTGCGTTCATATCTTGCTGCTACTTCCTGCGGCTTGGAGAAAAACATTTTTACTAACAGTTGCTAAAATTTTCTATGGGAAGGTAGTGCAGACTGTGAACCCATGTTGTAAGCTGCTTCCAGCTGAATAGCAACAAGTTTTGTTAGTTCTTCGAGTTGAAAGTTACAACTTGTAGGCAGCGTCAATTTTATTTCAGGCTATACCTGGTTTTTAAAGTTTGTGTAGCTGATAAGAAGAAATACATCCTATAGTAAATGCAACCGTGATTGATCTTTTCAGGGCGGCAAGTGCCAGTACCTGCTGTGCAAAGCTTGCTGTAAGGGCAAGTGCTACAGAGATAACCTTGACTGCACAGGCCATCGTATTTGGGTGAAATCCAACCGAAGGAAAGCGTCCACCCTGCCGCCCAAGGCAGACGTGTCTGTTGTTGCGGGTAGCGACATTCCTAATACTAGTTCTGATCTCAGTTTGGAAAACGGCGTGCAATAATGAAAGTTGAGCGTTATTTTAGCTCCCATCCTTTCGTGCCGAGAGCTGCACGATTGTGATTAAAATATCAGTAAAGAATACAGTGAATGGCGTTGAAGTTCTGCTTTCTTCTAAAATATTATGTTGAATTTCATTTGCATTTGCGTAACTGAAATACGATTATTGGGAGTTGCAGCCGGTTTTAACTAAACTTAATTGTTATGGAAGTCTTATTTTGAACACCACGCTACAAATTGCATTCTTTTAAGTGTGGGTGAATCTATTTTTATATTTACAATAAAAACAAGCTTTTAGTAATTACAATTTTATTACATGACTTCTCGCTGTGTTATATCAGGATACTACACTTCAGATAGTTACTGTACCAGATGAAAAATTTTTCAACACCTTTCTCTTACATAGCGTATTTATTCCATCCAGTTGTGCATAGCTCAGCGTATCCATCAGTATAAATGAATAAATAACTGGTCCAACTCAGGTGGCTACAGTTCTCCACTACCTTCTTCATTGCACCGATGCTAGCGACTCCCTTCAATTCAGAGCAGTCTACTATTGGCTGTCACCAGCGTAAAACCTATCTTGTACACACGTCCACTCTTGTAAGATATTTGTTGCTAATCCGAAACAATGTGGTTGTAATTTACTTGTTTTTACTTGTGTAAGATTCATGGTGGGAACTAGTCCGCCACCGAATACAGGCTTGTGTTACGAGGCATGAGAGACTCCAGTACAAAGTTAAAAGCTTCGGCGTATTCTTTTTCTTCCTCTTCTTTATGTAGACCCGCCAACCGCTGAAGCGATATTTTCCTGCGCCTGCAGCTGGTTGCGAAGCAGTTCCTTGCACTGCTTCATTGCGAGATGGACCCTTGCTGCGGAGTCGGGGCACTCTCTCGCCAGGAACGTCTGCGGCACACAAAATAGTCACATTACATATGCATAACAGAGCATTAAACAGACACCTACCAAAGAAAATTGTACAATTCTAGAATGAAATACTAGATCAATCATCTAACTGACAAAAAAGAAAGATATGAGAATCTTGATGGCTACGATTTGAAATCTGCTATAGCAAAATGGCATCCTAGCTGGTGCAACCATCTGGAACATGGCGTAATTTTTGCCAACCGATTTAGAACATAACGAGACACCAGCGCCACTATTTTCTACCTGGTCGAATGTTTGCCTTTCTTCATTAGAGCGCCACACGAAAGCTATAAATGTACAACAAACACACTATGATGATCATTATTTAGTTTTGAGCCTGTGTGTCTCGTTTATACGGATTATACTCTGTCCACTTTATCAAGGCAGTTCGGTCGAGGCCAAATTCCTCTATAGCGGTGCCAATTCTATCGGCATTTCTGAGATTTCTCTATATACAGGTAGTAGGCGGGGGCCAATATACGGGCCGAACAAAATTTCAGAGGTATCCATAGAATGGGCAACGCTATAGAAGAAGTTGACCACGACCGAACTGCCTTGGTAAAATGGGCAGAGTATAGTCTTTTTCCTGCCTGTAATATATCTTCACAACAAATGGAACCATCAACACAGACTGGACTTTTTTTTTTTTTTTCATTTCGTTGCTGGACTAAAAATGTTTATATCAACCTATATCTAAGATACAGCAACAGTCAGTAGCACATGCACGACCACAGAATGGGTAGTATTAATAGTACAGTTAATTTTACTAGCGCCGCAAGCAATACACCCGTCTTGCGCCGGACCCACATAGTTTCTCTACAATTGCAAATATTCTCAGTGCAATATTGCAACTGCTATCACAATAGACTTGTATGGCGATGAAGTAAAAGTTCACAAGCTGACCACATTATTATTATTATTATATTGAGTAGTTTAAGTCTCCGTCTCCACAGCAACGGCGATCTAACAGAGGAAGAAGCAAGGGACACATAGTGTGACGATAGATACGTGGAACCCATGCACGAGGNGAACAGCAAGTCGGGAAAGAAGAGTAAGAACAGATTGAAGAAAGATCAGTACGAGTAAAAGATGGGAAGGAAGCCAAGTGGGCACGAAAGACAGCCGTCCCGAAGGCCTAGCTAATGGCTAAGGTAACCTACACAAACCCCCTGTGGGCGCTACTCCCCATAACATAGGATGGGCGAGCCTAACTAAGCTGACCACATGGTCAGTGGGCTCAGCAGGTCACAAATTTAGATCGATCAGCCTGTCAGACAAAACTGTGCTTCAAGGCTAGGAGGTTGAGTGAGGCGGAGGCCCTGAAGCTTTAGAATCTACTCATTCAAAGTCCGGTTCCAGTCCATGCCAAAATCGCGGTGGAAAGCGTCAAACGCGCTAAGTAGCTTCAAGTACCTACCTCCCAGGAGAAATCAACACTACGAGGGCCGCTTCGCGAGAGAAGTGGCCGTAGTTATTCGTCGTATACATGTCGCCTACAATCTTTCTGATAGTCCAGGCTCTGCGGGGGGGGGGGGGGTTGTCTGTGTACATTTCTCTTTCACGGCTCTACTATGTATTTTCCTATTCCATGCGATGAGGACATTAANGGGGGGGGGGGGGGGGGTGTGTCTGTGTACATTTCTCATTCACGGCTCTACTATGTATTTTTCTATTCCATGCGATGAGGACATTAAAGAAAGGGAGGGCGGCGTTCCCATTAAGTAACTAGCCTAAACTAGGCTATATGTCAGTCCACTGTCTATGCGCAATCGACTGAGGACAACTTCCATACGGCGATCCCGACATCTAGTCAAAGCCCATTCTCAGACTAAAGCTTCAGAGTTTTCAATTTTTCGTTACCCTTGTTCTCCCACTGCAACTGCTACGTCCGTCTCACACACGCTCTGATAAGGGATGGAGGTCTCGACTAGGGATTCCGTCATTGGTAGGTGCTCCAGCAGAGGCAGCAACACGTCTCACCTCTACATCCGCACGTTCATTTCCCACCACATCCCATGGCGGGGCACCCAGCACAGCTTTACCTCTTTGGGCCCACGGCCTACGCGGGCCAATATAGTCAGAATCTCGCAGACAATGGGGCGGTTACTAGCTTCAGTTTACACTCTAGGAGTCTGCAAAAATAAGAAAGTAACTAGGATCTCTAGCTCTCTCTACGGAGCATGAGAGCGCGATGCCTACGGCGCTAGTAACTCAAGGATTAGATTAGATAGGCGGCAGTAGACGAACCAATAGGCCCATTCCCAAAGAGACACCGGAACTTACGCCCCCGCCCTCTATGAGCTATTGCCATTATGTTAGTAGGATATAGAAGACAGGAGAAAAGAGGGGGGGGGAGAAGAGTCTCTGCCAAAAAGACGATCATCATAAATGCACGAAAGCACAATCATGAACCGCTGACATGCGGAGCTTAGAGATGTTAGATTAGATAGGCGGCAGTAGACGAACCAGCGCCTGGACTATATGATGAAACGGAACAGGTTAACTCACTCGGAGTGCCCAAGTTGTCATACTCTGGGCGAATCTACTTGTGACGTCACAAAAGAGAGGGAACGTGGCCGTTACTTGGTCCGTTGATAGCTATCTTTTTTCGCATCTTCGTTCTCTAGCCTATTTATGCTGCAAAATATCTTGCAGTGTTTATGGTTGCACAGAAAGCGTAGGAGAGAAAGCAATAAATTTTTTACTTTCCCGGCAGTTAAAATGTTGAGAAAGTCTTGGATTAAGTCGTGTAAAAGACGTGATGAGTTCAACGTAGCAAATGCACTCATATGTCGGAGGTACTTCTGCGAGTTAAATTTTGTCCCTAATTTATTAGTAAGATCACAACTGCTAGTCAAACATGGAATTAGAATTCTGATATGAGTTTACCATCGTCTTTGAAACCCAATACATCGAGTGAACTTTAGCCTATGCACTAGGCTTTCAGCACAATGAAGGGACAGTTTAGAACTGGATCCATGAGTGAGAAAACCCCTCAGTTTTTTGCGCGATAGTTTCATCTTCCACCTAGTGCATAGGGTTAGGTTGTTAGGCTCGCCCATCCTATGTTATAGGGCGCGGCAACCCCAGGGGGCTCGTGTAGGGTACCTTAGCCATTAGCTAGGCCTTCGGAATATGTCAGTCTTGCGTGCCCACTTTGCTTCCTTCCATCTCATACTCCTACTGATCTTTGTTACATCCCTTCTTCCTCTTCTTTCGCGACTTGATGTTCCTGAGTCTCACAGCTCTCTCATCAAAAAGCTTGGTTGCTTACCGTTGCTACGCCCTACGGGTCGTGATGCGGTACGTGAATTAATTTCAATTTCAAGAAATTGTCTTCGTTTGATCATCGGTATGGTAATACTAATTCATACGGTTTAACTTGCGCAATAACAGAATATTCAAGTTTGCTATGTCTGGCATCAGATCCGTCAGAATGAATGTGGGAGAGAGACCCGAACGTGTACCCCAGAACTTGCTTCAAAACTACATTTTTCAGGCATCGCTGAGCTTTTTGTGTAATTTTCACTTCTGAATTATCACTTGCCCTTTCTTTGAGGACAATCGTCCGTTTGAAGCTAATTCTGGTGTTGATAATCCCCGTCTGATTTATGTTAGACAACCGTTATTTTTAAGGCGTAGCTACGATTGTTTGTTTTTGTGACGTCATCGCTCCGTACGTCCGCCGCACGCACGGCAGTGCGTCAACCTGTTCCGTTTCATCATCCTTGCTAGTAACCCAACCCACTATTATAATAATAATCAACGCAGCATCTCCACATACCTCCACCAGCTGCAGAGGATCGCTCGTGTCTGACACAGCGGTCGCTACGTCGCTCTTCTGGTGCACCAAACAATAGAGTCGAACTGCTTCGCCTGCCTCCTGTATTCTGCACAAGATATTGTAGTATACTGCTTTACTTTTCTGACTTTTACGCTTTGTACAAGAAGAGGAGCTCAGCATAATCGGATCTTAGCCAGTAATAAAAAGTAACACCGAAATATCACCTGCCATAACAAAGTAACATCATAAGAACTTGCAAATTTAGATAAATAAAACATTTATTTAACCGGCACAGTAAAGAATAATTTCTGCTAGTAGCTACGTGATACCTGACACTTGCATCGGATTATTTAACTGTATGACTCTTTTCTCATTACGCCAAAATTTCTCCAAGGTTTGAAGTAATGAAAACTTCACAAATTCGACTTACCTGCCGGACATGAGATGACACTCGAGGAAATTCTGAATGCGCTTGTGCCAAACAAGGAAAAACAACATTGGTCCGTAGTGCCGGGTGGACAGCAGCCTGTCGTAGTGCTGACACTTGTCAACCGCTTCATAAACAAATGCAACAACACTCTGATAGTCTGGTTCATCAGGCTCGAACTGTATGCATGCTCTGTCCAGGACGAACTCGTACTCTTCTCGAGATAGCACATTCTAAGGTAAATAGAGACATTAAATGAATGTGAAAGCACTGCTCTGTCATACAGACTTGACATTATCATAGCTATCAACAGTAGAATTCGGTAGTTAATTACAAAATCAGAACACTTAGTGAGTATATACAACCATTAACCTATCCCGTATCTTCATCCCGGGGCCATACTAAACAATCGCACGCACAACTTTATGCAAGGATGAGCCCCTTGCACGTAGTTCATGCTACCGACTTCAAACATGTATTGGAACGACGTGCTAGATTCACATCCTTGCATCAAGTTGTGCTTTCAATTCAATATTAAGACCCAGGTATAACAGGCTACAATACCTATATACGCTACTTATTAACCCTTATTTTAGTTATATGAACCAGTGCACTACACAAACGTTTCAAATAGTGATAAGCTACTACTAGACAATTAAATTTTATTTCTTCCTTACGGGCTTGATTTTTTTCCAAATTTATAGCCTACTTTCACTCTGATTCCTATCCCGAAACACTGATAATATCTCTTTATTCTGCAATCTCAGTGCATGAAATTTATGGATCATATAAATTAAAGGCTGTCATAAAACGAGTTAAAACTCGTTTTGGCTGGTCAAAATTTTCACAAGTGATGCAAGAAATAAGCAGGTAGAGTAGCTACTAAGAGCAGGCAGCCTGCTTGTAATTTTTGCATTATATCGAAATAAAAATCAAGCTACATTAAACATCTCCAGGTAATATGGTCATAAAGTTATGTATATACTGACAGGATAGAACAGTTACCATAACTGTTCTAACTACTGCTATTTTTACTCACTGGTAAGTATCGAGAAGTGAAGAGTTCAGATACGTAGAGCTTGCGACCTTTCCTTGGATTGTATATCTCGTTCATGCGCTGCCGCTCCCTCGTGTTGGCCTCTCGCAGAACACCAGAATTCTCCCGCACCACAATGATTCTTTTCTGCAAATTAAATAATAATTTAATTTCATACACAGATACATCCAGCGATCTCTCACCACGATTTTTTTTTCACGGAGAGAGAACCCCTAACCCTATGACCCATCCGAAGTTCCCTGAAGGGTGAAAATTTCAGTTCAACACCACAATCTATGGGAGCTGAAGTTGTGAATGATGTAGATGAATTGTGAAGATGCCCTTAACACGCTAAACTTGTGACGCGAGGTGGCCATGTTGCCCAGCTCCACACAGTACTGCTGGCCAAATCCAAGGTGTCTACAAAAATGTGAAAACCATATTTTACTACCTTTTACTACTTTTTACTACCTTTCCAACACAAGATTTTACTACCTTATAATTGCTAATTATATCTTAGGGAACCTCAAATGAGGACCCTCCGGCCTCCACGTCTCCCCTTACAGCAGCCTCGACCTCCACAATAAAAGAATGGGGAATAAGGTTGAAAAAATGGGGTGTAACACCCTTTATTAAACAATATTGTTTCACTATCTATTTATTGTAAAACAAAATATGTATTAATAATNTCGATGACTGGGGCCGGAGGAATGTCAACTCCCCTTAATATAGGACCATGTATCCCATAGTAGCCTACCCTGCGGAAATAAACTTATACAAATGCTCAGTGAATAGAAATAAATTTACTACTTAGCAGCAAATTTTACTATTTACTACTTTTTTACTACCTCTCAGATTTTACTACTTTACTACCTTGTAGACACCCTGAAATCCCTTGTTCTACTAAGATGACAGTATCTGGCCCATTCTTGCACATTATTTGCTGACATTTAACGATGCATTATAATCATCATTACCCTTTGTTTAATCTCTGGAGCCATTGCTCAGGCATTTCAACAGAGATACTCAGCGATACAGGAACCAGATGTTCAATAATAGCTACGCATAAAACGTAGCTTAGATCATTTGCTGTGTGGGCTAATCAGAACCGTAATCCTTCTGTTAGATCCTACTGCCAGGTGTACTAATCTCGTAACAAAGTGGGAGCCAATTGCTTCAAATCTCCAGAGCACTCAGCCATACGCTACAAGCTGGGTACGTATCTGGGGCTGAAAAATACGCTTGTGACAAGCCAAGGGCGCCGGTACACGCCCTTTTTCTCCCCATAGCGAACTTGACACCGTACAGGACTTAGCCCAGAGGATCCTACTGCCCTTCACATCTTATCCACTTTACAAGTGGGAATTCTTATTCAATCGCAACAATTTTAATAGTAGCTGGTAGTAGTAGTGTAAGAAGATTTAGGCCTCGCTAAATAAATATTAAGCTCTTCTAAGAGAGGAAAGGAAGGGACATATAGTATGTCGACAGAAAAACGCGGAACCCATGCACGAAATTGTTCCCATACAGGATCAACGAACATGGGAATAGCAAGTCGGGAAAGAAGTGGAAGAACAGACAACAGTACGATCAATAGGAGTATGAAAGTGGAAGGAAGCAAAGTGGGCACGAAAGACAAACAATTTTACACAGTCTGATTACTCCTATAGCTAAGCGTTTCAAATGGGGGAATAGGGATTAATCATTATATTCATTTTTAGAATTTTTTTTTCAGATCGTCCGCCATGTCGCCATGAGACGCAACAGCGCTCCGCCAGGCTGAGCGGCGGTCAGCTGAGCCAGCGCAGCCCTCAGCCAGGGGGCGCGAAAGCCAGTCAACCGGCTGGCATCTACCTCGGGGGCTGAGCTGGCTCACCTCTCCATGCCCACTTGTGAAGTGGGCGGGGCAGGTTCTCTAGTGCTTGCCTCTTCCGACTTCACATCTAGCATCGACTAGACACACTAAAAGTGAATTAGCCGCTTGAGAGGCACAAAGGAGGACTTATTTTCATTGAGAATGTTACTCATATAGCTACCTATCATACGGAAAAATATCTAATTTAAAAAAGTAAAAAAAACCTAAAGAACGATAAAAGAGGATACCTATACATGATAGCCATAGACGTTAGTCACGAATTTAAAATGAGAATTGTGGTTGTATCCCTAATGTAAATATTATATACGCTATATCTTCAATAACATCTAAAATATAGAAAAAATACAGCTGATATTAAGTTAGAGCAAAAATGTTCTTCCATCAAACACAAGTCACAAAACTAATTTCCTATCTGGTGTCGGCATTGGTCTCCAGTACAGCAGATAATATATGGTATCTATGGAACTGGGTTCTGCTCCGAGACTAGCACTCTATCGTGCTATTTCCTGATTTAACTTCTACATGCAACATTGCAAATTTCTATAGGTACATCGGAGTATCCTCAACTGTTGCACAAGATCTAATCTTCTGAATATAAAATGATTGATGACTGTTGTATTGCACATTAAATAATAAAATGGAGCACAGTCACTCTCAAACGATGTCAACTATGGCACTAACTATTCTAAAGCACACTAATATTTAATACTACTTTTTAACCTGCGACTAGGAATATTACACAATTCCTACTACAGATTTGAGAAATAAATTGAAAATACGTTATTCAACTATTCTGGCTATTGACTTAAAACATGTTCTTTGTACTTAAATTTGAATACAGTGCTATGCATGGGTTGAGTAAAATTCACAGGAAGCACATTGAAACAACGAACACTCTGGAAAAAAAAAAGACAAATTTCTGCACTTCTAGTCCCGTGGGTGGTAAAATTAGCCTCTGGTTAGAAGTATCGTGTGGGTGAGTCGGTACAAGAGGACTATTAAACCATTCGAGGCAAATGGCGATAGGGTCATTTTAGGGGCAAAAAATGATTCCGGCCTTCACATATTCATTTTTCAACTTAAAAAAGCAATACAAACAGTGAAATGACAGCAAATAATTGCTCTTAAAAGTTTGTGCACTCATTTCTTGTCCATAGTGAGTCTAACTTTCCTGAGGCCGAAATAACTTTTTGACCCCGAAATTACCTTATCGCCATTTGCCCCAAATGGTTATAATACTTTTGAAATAGTTCTGGCTCATTGAAAACGGCATAACAAATGAATTTAATAACACAGTAATCATAGATGTCACTAAATTTCATCAGTTATAATTTCGAAAACATAGAGTTGATGGACATTAACGGAACATTATTTGCGTCTCCTCTTACATTGAGGATGACTCGTAGAATATTGTTTAGCTACTGCAAGGTAAAGCGGATGGTCAGAAGCACCCCCCAAAAAAAATTATATTTTGAACCAAACGGGAATGAACTACACCTTAGCACAATACAATAAAATCTGTGACTATCTGGATAGCTAAGTATTTGGAAACTGCATAGAATGCTCCCCTCGCTCGATTTGTTGATTTTACTACAAAGCTGTTCTAGCTTTGTGTTTTGAATAGGTCAGATTACAGTCAATTGTTAACCCTATAAAGCTATTATAAGAGAGACCAACGAAGTCACCCATTCCAGCACAGAATCTCTAAAGGAAACTTCAGGTAATAAAGGAGTAAGTCGCGATGTAAAAAGCATGAGTTTGATTTTTCAGCATTCAGAGTCAGTCGATTAATTTCTAACCAATCTAAAATATTTGCAGTCTCTTGGTTTTGGCTGAAACAACATCAAAAGTAGCTACTGTCTAACATAAAAACGGCATCGTCTGCAATCTATCTACTATATAATAATTCACGTCGTGTTTTTATTTATTTATTTATTTATATATTTATATCTTTCCTGTCACGCTCTATGGGAATAAGATAGGAGAAAATTCAGATTTCATTCAAATGGCGAAAA
>LQNS02278161.1:9554126-9566399 GCA_001587735.2 Parhyale hawaiensis
TAGTTGGCGCACGAGCCTGTGGTTAAACACAGGAATAGTTCGGCGCGATATAGGCAGTGTGCCACTGAAGCGCTAGTAAAAACTTCTACTACTACTACTACTCAGACAACGCACAAGCTGAACATCCCCTCACAAGTTGAACACGCGATTGAAGTGTGGTCCAACCATTACGATGTCTTCGACAGTCCAACCTCTGATAAACGTTAACTTGTAAAGGACTTCTGTTTTGGGCGGCTGTTTCACCACTTCAAATCGAGTTACTTTCATACTCTATCGGGAAGCGTTCACCTAGCTCTGCCTGGGACGAGCAGAGATTTTGGCCTCTGTAAGCTACGAAAATAGAAATGCTAAGGCGTTGACGATTAATCGATTACTTCTAAAACTTTGCGATAGAATGCAGTTTTTCAGTCGGCTTATGCCTTTAATCGCGTTGTTTCTAACACACGCGATTTAAAGTGACAAAGCCAGAGTTCTTGTCTGCAGTTTGAAAGGCTTGTTGCAACCCGAAGTTATTTTGTACGTGAGCTGTGCGGGTGGCTTTGTCAAAGCTCGGGTTGTGTTGCCAGCCCGTACGCCTCCTAGAGACTTGAGTCGCCTTCTTGTTGTGACGTAATCTTATTCTCTTAGTCCGCAATTAGGATTGCAAGTATTCGTGTCAGTGGTGCATTAACGACAGCTTACTACAGTTCAAAGATAGGTTTATAAGAGAGATCTTCTCTCCACGTGAACTAATAACATCCTTTATTTTACCGCAGTGGAAATTCGGATTTTGATAATGCTAAGGTAGCTACAAGAACACCAGCATGTTGATGTTCGTATACCCTGGATAATACCCCCGATGCTCAAATGTCCTGAATGGGGCGCATTCAGAGATAATTTCACGCTCAATTACAGTTTAGATGGCGAATCGATTACTCCTTTTGAGTGACCGCTGCGCTACTGCTCATTAGTTTTGCCACTTGCTAAGGCGAAACGAAATCTGCAGGTACTGTATTGGTGACAGTATAAGGCTCTTTATACTTGTGTGTCCGCACCTCGCTAGCACTGCCTCTCTGAGTTCAGTGTCTGTTAAAGACCCTTGTCGTGGACGTTGAGCGTTGTTGCGGGCTGTGTGTTTTCGCGAGAACTCTATCGTTACCATTTTCAAGGACCGCGCTACACTCCTGCGCTTTGCTATAGCCTATTATTGATAAGGGTCAGCCTCAACTAGCTCTGAGCTCCGACCGTCTACTGAACTTTATATTCGCTGTACTTAGTCAGCACACACCTGACGTAATGGCAATAGTCCATAGAGGGCCGGAGCGTGAGTCCTGGCTACTCTCTGGGAATAGACCTGTTGGTCAGTCTACTGCCAGCTACGTAATTCAGTGTAATTATCTACCTACTATTATAGTCAATAGCTCAATTGCTTCAGGATTGAACTTTTCAATGCTAGAATTTCTTAAAAGCCAATGTTGTATTGTAACCGAGCCCACGATGTGCTGTAACACAGACAATGAAATCGAATGAAGCTTCAGGACAACCGGTATCGACTGTCTCAAGAAATCTCTGAAGTTGGTTTTTATGTTAGGCTTAACTCCTGTTGGCGAGATAGGCCTACCTACCTGTGCGTCGATTCCGTATCAGCGCTGCTGTTACTAATCACTGCTGATAACGACATAGGTTAGTGGATATTTTGGTGAACGTATGCACTGCAGAAAGTTTCTATACTTGGGAAAAAGTTAGTAGGTAATGCGCCGTTTCTGGAACTTACTGGAAAATACGCCATTTCCAGTTCGGAAAAATTTTTTACCTAAGCGTAAATTCTGCTGAAGAAAAGTCAAAGGTGCCTTCGATTCGCTCACTTCGATCGAGAGAATGTCTCGCGGTTAGCTTCACATTAACCGAACTATAATCTTCCGCGTTCGATTAGTCCATTTAAATCAAGTTTCAAGCGTAATCGATAAGATATCAAGAATGTAGCTTACTCATGAAAATCAATTAAAAATACCAAATTCAGTGCTCACGGCTCAAGTTGAGAACAAGTTAAGGATAAGCAGATGAGATTATCTCAATGAACGTTATCCAATCGAACGACCTCTTAGTTCACACAGAGCCTAATTTGATTTCTTCTTGCACCTACAACTGCACGAAGCTAGCAGACACGCATTCAATGTGTGGAAAAAGCAGGGAGGCCTCGTACTGGCCAACTGTGGATAAAAAAATAAGCTACAAAACAGATGCCGAATTGCCCTTAAGCAAGTGCGCAGACGTGAGGACGAGCTCAGAGCGGAAAAACTAAGTAGCAAACTTACTCAAATTCGGGGCGTTGATTTTTGGAAGGAAACAAAAAATCTAAAACCGAATGTGCATACTGTTGCTCAGTCGATTGATGGAATCACAGGAGAAAGTAACATTGCTGAATTCTGGAAATCCCATTATGAAGCCATTATGAACTGTTTTGATGACAACAAAGCATAAAGATTATGTTAATGGTATTCTTGATCATGTGATCTCACCTGATGACCAATGCACTGTATCGGACAACGAAGTCCGTGAGGCATTAAAGCTACTTAAAAATAATAAAGCAACAGGTGCGGACAACGTTCCCGCCGGAGCATACAAATACAGCCCTCCGAAACTTGTAACCTTACTTGCTACCTTTCTCTCTGGCTGCCTTACTCTATCTTTTCTCCCAGACAATCTAATGCAGGTCATTATATCGCCAATTGTAAAAAGTAAGAAAAAAGTATTTGTCAAACAAGAGCAACTACCGCCCTATAGCCGTAGCCACATCTCTTTCAAAGTTAGTAGAACTGGTTCTTGAGAGACGGATGACAATATATATGAACACTGCAGATAACCAGTTTGGCTTTAAAGCAAAACACGGCACAAAAATGGCTTTCTTTGCGCTAAAACAAGTTATAAATCATTTCACCGACAATGGCTCTCCCATGTACGGTATGTGTTTTCTAGACGCTAAGGCAGCATTTGATAGAGTGCATCATTACTCTCTGTTGAAGTGTATGCTGGAGAAACAAATACCACCCTACATTTTAAAAGTGTTAAAATATTGGTTTCAAACCCAGAAATGTTATGTAAAAGGGGGGGGGGCGGAAATATAGCGTTTTACATGAATAATGGTATACGACAAGGAGGCCTACTTTCTCCCATTCTGTTCAATATCTTCATTAACTGTATCCATACAAAGTTAAATGCAGCTGGAGTAGGCTGTCATATTAGCAATAAAGCACGAAATGCCCTTAGTTATGCTGACGACATGGTGCTTGCCTCTCCCCATGCTACAGGACTTCAAAAGCTGTTCATAATCTGCGAGAGCGAAGCGAATAATCTTTGTATTGAATATAACACAGCAAAAACAGTTTGCATGTAGCTATATTAGGCATAGGAGAAGTAGCCTTCCCGGTCATAAACATTCTGTTTTTTCTCAATAATGTAGAGCTTAAGTACGTAAGCAGCTTCTCTTACCTGGGTCATAAAATCACTGATGATTTTCATGATAATCAGGATATAGAGAAAGAAACGCGGAAGCTCCATGGAGCTGGTAACACGTTAATTAGAAAATTCAGTCACTGCTGTGAAGAAGTGAAATGTCAATTATTCCGGACCTATTGTTACCCCCTGTACTGTAACTCACTTTGAGGTAACTTCAAAAAGGAAAATCTATTCAGCGCTTGCGGGTTGCTTATAATGACATATTTCGCAGATTAATGAATGTGCCAAGGTCTAATAGCGCAAGCCTGATATTTGCTCAAAAATACACTGATTGTCTCAAAGTCAGGACCAGGAAATGCGCATGGAGCCTAAAAAACAGGATTGAAAATTCCCACAACTCATTAATAAAAGCTATCCGTAATGGCCCTGGCTACAAACGGTCTAATATGTATATACGATGGCAGCGCATACTGTTGCCTGCCGCAGAGGCCAAGCAATGGGGCGTAATGACGTTTTGTATGTAAGATCACTGCGACATGTGCTGTATGTAACCTAGTAATAAGAAACATTCTCCTGTGTACCATATCTCATTCCAATTTTGTAATGTCTATGAGTGGGTACTTAATAAAGATTATTAAAGATTATTATTGTCATTATTCAATTTTGTCGCCGTGTGCACTCCATTGGCTACAGTCGTCAATCTCCTAACATAACTTGGGCAATAGAAGTGTTGATTCGTGATAAGATACGCCGGCCCCATGTCGAGCAACTGCCTTTATCTTATCAGTCGGAACCTGTAACTTGACCTTTTCTCTGTTCTTTCCAGTTCTTTTGCCAGTGGTGTATTTTTATTTATAGTTAAAACTCTTTTATTTGAGAGTGTTTTTAGAACATGGCAAGTGGTGGTTACCCTCAGTATCCCCCAGCGTACTCCCAGATGCCCCCAGGCCAGCCTTACCCTCAGGCGGGCGCTTATCCACCACCACCTGCCTATAGCGGGCCGCCCATGGGTCCTCCACCTCCATATGCTCCTGACGGATACGTCAATCCTCCTCCGCCTCAAGGCTATAGCAATCCACCACCTCAAGGATTCGGATATCCACCGGGGCCAAGCGGCGGGTCTTCACAATCCCAATATAATGGCGTTCCCCCGCAGCCGTCCCTGTACCCTCAATTGCCCACCAACGAACTCAGCTACGCCCCTACCCGACCGGCCCCTCCACCGCCTACCCAGCCTTTGGCACCTCCTGCCGTAGGCTTTGGGGAACCAGCAAACTCAATGCCTTCGTCAGGTAAACTATAGAGCAATTTACAAACGTTTCTATGGTAGGTGGAAGTTATTTTATGTCATCGTAGATAAACCAGTAGGCTAAGTTTTTTTTTTTTGTGGGTGAAGTTTTTTCTGTCTTCGCCGGAATAAAGTTATCAGGAACTCACCACAATTTTTTCGTTGGTTGAAAGTTCTTTGTAGCATCATTAGCTATAGCAGCTTTAAACTCATGATTTTATCTCTGGTTGGTGGAAGCTTTTTTTAATCGGCTACTTACAATAATACTGTCTGTAATAGGCTGCACTATTTTCCTCGCGTTGAGCTCGAGTTCGGTTTTCGTACGGTTGTTTTCCTAGTAGCGTACGTACTGGTCCGATGCTATAGGCTCTTAACAACTTTACATCTGTAAGCTAAGCTTAAATGAGAATCGCAATGTGGTGATCTACGAGTACCCATGTATCTTATACGTACACTTGGAGAAGCCAAAATAGAATATCGTTTGGTAGAAACAAATCTTTCGCTTCACGATACACCTGTACAAATCAAATCCACAGAAGGGCCGACTCCATTTCAACTGAACGTACCTACTGGCACTTGCTAGTAGAATACACGTAAGATAACCGTAATAAATGTTGCCCTTGTACTGAAACTTAGGCGGAATGCCGTGTAGGTATATATTTACATGCGTATGGTCGAAATAAAGGAAACATTATCAATAGACACAGATGAACATTCCCTAAAGGTCCATCTTCGTATTCCACGCAGCCACAATGCTGTTCTGAACACGGCTGCAGCATCTAGCTGAACGATACATAGTACCTAGTCACAGCATCAGATTCTGTCTGCCGTGGACGTACTACTTTATGATTTATTTCGCAGGTCGCACCTTGGACAGTTGTCCTCCTGGTATCATCCCCGACGCAGCCGATTACGGTGGGAAGAGCTCCCCTCAATGGCAGGTACCGGTATGTCAGTAAACGTTTTCTGTTTCTAGCAGTGAGTAACAAAAGTAACGGTCAGCTGCTGATGTGGCTAAACTAGGAGTCGCACAAGCTGATTTTATTTCTGATCTTCTGTACTTATAGTACATGCGATTTCGATTTCATTCGATAATTTTATCTGACCTGGATAATCATTGAAAAATTCATGGTTTCTAATTTTTAGAGGCTCAGTTACCCTGTTAACTGGATATTCATCCGTCATCAGAAATTGAGAAATTTATCTGTCCTGATAATTAGGAAATTCATCCATTCTAGTAATTGAGTGGTTCAGCTATCATAATAATTGGGAGTTACATCCATCCTTATAATAGGAAGGTTCATCTATGCGAATAGTAATAGTTGGATGGCTCATCTATCCTGATAATTGAGAGAAACACCCATCATAATAATGGAGATTCATATATATAATAGATACATCCATCCTAATAATAGAGAAGTACATCCGTCCGGATAGCTTAATTGGGAGATACATCTGGCCTAATGGGCTAAGTGGCAGTTACAGTTATGGCCCCAGGTCGCAGTGCTGCAGATGTTTAAATAATACAGCGAGCGCTCCGTAATTTAGGCTGAACTTACGGAATTGCTCTTCCATGGAGTCGTATCCACGAGCTGCGGGTCCTTGGACCGTGTGCTGCTGACTCACTGGCAATACAATTGACTTGTCGCCGCCTCTCTGACGTAAATTCTACCGAGGTCAGGCTCCAATTATTGACATTTTCCAGCTTACTCACACTTACTTTTCTTTAAAATAACCACTTTTAATACTGTCGACTGAACGTTTAACATAAGATTATTTAAGATCAATTAGCGAGAACGTTAGAAAGCTGTTAGCTGTTTCAGATCTTCTATCCTCCAAGTTAGACCATAAAACCTTTGAAACCTGCTACTAAAACGTTAGGTGGTCCATAACAATTTTGTACACCTTGCCACCATGACTATAAACGGTTATATTTTTGGGTCCTATGACCTAGAGGGTACGGGACTGTAACCGCTTTGGAACCTACAGCAAGGACCTTAGACTGTGCTCGGTAATTTACCCACTGCGACGAGAACGTTAGTCAGTAATGGCAATGGATCCTGTGCTTCGAACGTAGTCTGCGAAAGAAATCTAACTTCCGCAACAATTAGAAGACTGACTTTGAAATTTGTACCACGTGCCTACTGCTACCTCGTGTACAGTTGCCTCAAGAAGTGTTGCAACCCTCATACGTGCCTGCGACAGCGAGTTACCTACAGCTCCATTGCCAAGTCTCGTCAGGCCCCGCCTGCTAATTTTAGATTGTGCCCGTGTTGCGCAGATCGGCGATTGTAACACTTTTTCTTCGCCGTGTTTTGTCGCAACCAGGAGGTTGCCTATATTGTTTCTGTAAACTCTTGTGAAATTTGTTGGCCTTTTTATGCGGATTCATACAAGTAGTATATACCTACCTACCTGATCCCCTTATGGCATGAGCAGCCTTTACAAGTGCTTCATATATGTACCTTATATGTATGGAGCCATATTAGAAAATATTTACTTCCGCCAAGGATTTTTTGCTTTCATCGTGTTTGTCTGTCACCAACATTACCCAAAAAGGTATGGACGGATATTTACCAAATTTGTAGGGATTGCTAGGCATTTTAAGAGTAACAGATGATTGATTTTTGGTGAAGAACCGCTCAATTTTTATTAAATTTACATGAGCTGTTAGCTAGGTATATTACGAAGAGTAGGTGATCAAATTTTTGTAATGATCCGTTGGTCCGTTTGTTTGTCTCTGTGTTTGATTTTATATTTGTTAGCAAAATAACTCAAAATATTATGAAAGAATCCTTGTGAAATTTACAGGAATTGTTGGGCATCTTGAAAGACATTCATATATAGAGGATGAAATTTTAGTGATGATTGGTTGGTCCGTTTGTGTGTAGGTATGGCTAGTGTTTGTCAGGATGTTTGTTAGCAACGTACCGTAACTCGAAAATTATGAACGGATCTTTAAGAAAGTTACAAAAGTTGTTATTATTGTCGAAAGGCACAAATGATTAGATTTTGGTGCTGATACAAAAGAAATCATAGTTTCAAAACCAATTTGAATTTGTCGTTACCGTTGCCTTGCTCGGCGGAGAGGTATACGTTCTCACAGTGCTGTAGCTGTTGCTTTACTGCTTCCTAGTTTACAAGATTTGCGTGTACCATGTATAGATAGAAGATAGTAAATCGATACCTAATATTGCGTGCTTTGGTGCGCTTGGTAGTTTGAGAGATATGAAGGTATATAAATAGAAAGATGTTACTGATAAGTACACTTATCTTTGTGCTTCATAGGTCTTCATTAATCCCTTGTTTGAAGCGGGTGTTACGTTCCAGAACCGTCTGCGATAGATGAAAATACACTAAGTAACAGCACCAAAGGAATTTTATTATATTGCGTGTATTTTTAACTTTATCAACTCTCCCTGCGTTGTTAACAACCCACTCTTGAGCTATTTTATTAAGAACATCGCTTGATAGTAAATCTATGTCAGCGTGATAGATACCTAAGTTTTACCGTGAATAACCTACACGTGATGAAATAATGAAAATACAGAAATTACATTTAGAAAACCTGCGATATGAAATACATACGTTTGCCATAAATACCCGCAATGCACTGAATCTGCGAAAGGTGAACCACGATATAGCGAGGGTTACTGAAAACTAAAATCTCTTGTAAAGGCCTGTTTATTGTTCACTATTTTAATTGTCCCTCTGTTTTAGTTATTATTGCCATAGAGTGAAGTGATGACACTGGACTGAATGTCATATTTTTAGCCGGCTAGTATTCCTGTACCCCTACACTAGTATTTATCATTGTAATGTAACAATATATTACTAACTCATTCATAGTTACGGCTCAAGGTCACATGTGGTCGTCTATGTAGCTACATCGAGAACATTGAGTGGTAACCCTGTTGCAAATGTTACATGCACTACCTACCTAGATAGTGCAGTTATTATAGATATACTACGTGCGTCGATAAGATACCGGTATGTAGAGGGTGTGAAGAAGCATGGCCCTTTTATGAGTGAGAAAAAGCTCGCGTACTGTAAATGTGTCAGCATTGGCACGGCGAGGTCAAATTAAACTAAGCTCATTAGCTGTAACTCATAAGGTGTTCCAGAAATGAGCGTTGTGTTCGCCATTGTGGATCGCGTTTCGGGCCTTAAAACTCAAATGGATTACTCCTTAGACGGCCGAAACTTCAATCCTGCTCTTCTAAAATGGAGTTTTCGGCCATCTCAAGCGTACTTGGGGTGCAAATAGCACGGTAACACCTGCAACGCGATCCAGAGTGGCAAAATCCACGCTCATTCCTAAGCTTCGGACAAGCCAAAGTTAATGAGCTTTGCATAACTTATTCTTGCTGTGCCGATCGATAACACTTTGAGTTATCTGTGACTGCTGCCCGTACTCTGTTTAGTCACTTCTCTTATTCGTCTCAATTCAGCAGTTAATAACAGCATGATACTCGTATTAAACAGGGATTAGTCTGAGGTTAATTCGTAACGTACTCCCTCCATCCGTGTATAGCCTATATCTCCACTGCTTGGCGTGTTGGTGTCTCTGATAGACGCTATTATGCAGCCTAGATTGCATCACTGTAGCGTCAGAGCGGCCCATCGACGTCACTATCACGTGCTGCTGACGTCACAGCAGCCATGGCCGTGGCTCTGAGGGTGACCGGTGCTTAACAGGAAAAATATTCTCCATGTGCTCTCTGCTGCTGCTGTACGGTGCGAAAGCTTCAACGGAGAACTTTAAGATATTTATGGTATTTCTATGAAACATGTGATGCTTTTTTCAGTTGCATTTTCCTCCTAGTAAATTCCGTTAGCTAATCTCAACGTTTCCCGTAGTTCTTAGAAGGTACGTTTCCGTCAGGGCTTCCCTATGTTGCGCACACAAATACTTCCTCTGTGGTGTTGGTGTTGTGTCTTTTATCCTTCAGTTTTGTGTCATTATTACATGCTTTATTTTATTACCTCTGAAGCGATACCAGTAATGTTTATGTTGGCGTTTGTCCATCTTTAAGCAACATAGCTATCTCAAACAAGTTATGGATCGATCTTCACGAAATGCACAAGAACTGTTGCGAATGTTTTAAGGAACATATGATTAAATTTTGGCAATGATCCTACAGTTCATTTGTCTGTCTATCGTTCTGTCTCTTTCCGTTACTTGACTGCTGGTAGCAAGTCTAGTGCAATTTAATAATTATTATAAAGAGGTATACGCTCTCGGAGCGCACCTCCCGTTTTCAGTAGCTACATCGTAGGGCCCTGTACTATAGTGCTGTATTATCATAAAGGTAATTTCTCTATTCAAGGGAGATTCGAAGAAGTACTACTACCCTTATTGCAATATTATAGGACTTGTATACACCGTATCTAAAGCGACTGTTGGGTCAGGCGGTGTTTTATACCCAGGGCCATGCTCCCGTAGAATTCCTTGCACAGTTTGGCCGTGATTTTTTTTTTCTTTGAGGGGGCAGGGACTCTTAACAGCGTATCAAGTGTCTTGAGATTGCTTAATGCTTCATTTGAGGGTTTGTCGCGTCCTTGCGTCGTTTTAAGCCCTGGTATATAATTTTAATAACAATAGTAATGAAGTCGCGGACCAGTATAATAACGGTGGTAAGTACTGCACTGCAGTTATGATCGGTGTTTCAGGACACGCCGCTACCCCCCGGCCTGCGGGAAGAATGGCAATGCGGTGCTGTGAACGTCTTTTTGGTACAGCACGACAACAGCGTCGTGTCGCCGTCATCTGATATCTACCTTAAGGTCTACCGCAATCCTGGTGAGCTTTTACTTAGATTTGTACCATATTTCGTGTTTAGCGTCCGCTGGGCCTCCTTTTATTTTCCTACTACTTACTGATAGTACTCTTTTGTTCATCCTCTTTTTTTTTTTACCGGTCTGCTATTCCCATGCGCGGAGGTGCTCTGTACATTGGTTTCCCCCTACACTGATAGATGTACTTCATGTCCTTTATTTGTTCCACTCTTTGACTGCCTTTGCAGTAGAAGAGAGAGACTTCAACTATTTGCGTCATGATATGGCTAATTATAAACGTGGCACGGGAAGTTTTTTACAACGTTCAGAGCATTGTCTAGAAATGAAAATATCTTCACTATAAAATCAGTATCACAGTGTGATCTCTCGACGAAATCCTGCTATTTATCTGGAAGTAAAATATTCTCAACATTTTCTGTACTTTACTTGAGACGATCTCTTGTGCATTGCTGATATGTTACGAGCTTAGGCAATCAGCCGAATGCAGTTATTACCGAATGCTATTTATGTGGCTAGAATTTCACCCGTCATTATAAATCTACCTTTCCTGCAAAAGTGACACTATTTGAAACGTTGCGTATATGGAACACACTGAAAATAGGAATGACCGTGTATTTTCACTCATTATTTTACGATTCCCTTCAACTCGCTGTAACTTTAGTTTCGAATGGACCCACCGCACTTGTCGGCGTCTTCCCAGTACTATATGTGTTAACTTATTCACAAGTTTTCTTTTCTTGCAGAATTTGACTTTAGCCGCTGCCCTTCCCGACGCGGAAGTCTCGTGAAAAGCCACGAGCCCAGTCCCACGGGGACCCCAGGCCGTAACTCCCCCAATCTTGGATTCTTCTCCCCCACCAGTCCCCAAGGATCCCTCAAGTCTCCTGTGGGAACCACTGACGATTTCTCCGTGTTTGTGGACTTCCCCCACGTGTGTCGCGTGAAGCTGTCGCCTGCCAGGGGCCACGCGTTCGTCTCGTCAGGCAGGGAATACGTCGCCTTCATTGACCAGGGCACCAGACCATGTGAGGAGCCCGAGGCTGGCCGTGCGTTTTTTTTATGAAAATGAGGCGTTTTTTGTATGTTGTCTTAGGTGCCTGCCGCTGTCCGTAGCATTTTTTGGGTTGAAACTGCTATTTTTTACGCTGCCTGTAGGAGTCGCCTGCCTCGTCTGTAGGAATAGGCTATGGGGTATCCAAACCATATGAATGTGGTGGAAAGTGGGTAATGTGCTTGCCCCTGACCATAAAATTTCTTGTTTAAATAGTATAAATTCGCCACTCGTTACTCAAGTGTGTTCTCATTTCTCGAACGTGCGAGGCATACTGCGCGTATGTTAATTGTAGCTATGTGTTTACCATTCATTTCAGTTCCAACTCATTCCTGCCCCCATTAATTCAAATACCCACTCATCCCACTTCGCACTCATGCTCATTGTCACGCCATCCAGCTCCCCTCCGAAGGCATAGGATGGGCCATAGGGTTGGGTTCGCCCATCGTATGTTATGGGGCGCGGCGACCCCAGGGGGCTCGTGTAGGTTACTTTAGCCATTAGCTAGGCCTTCGGGACGTCTGTTTTTCGTGCCCACTTTGCTTCCTTCCCATTTCATCTTCCTAATGTTCTTTTATGTAGCTGTACAGTGACCGAGAAACGTTCTATTAGGATAACCTCGGTGTAAGGTCAGAGCAGGGTTCAGAAACTTGCAGGAACTGGAGAAAAAGGAGAAAATTTTAAGGAGTCGGAGGTCTCC
>LQNS02278161.1:9570412-9594314 GCA_001587735.2 Parhyale hawaiensis
TCTCCTTTTTCTCCAGTTCCTGCAAGTTTCTGAACCCTGCTCTGACCTTACACCGAGGTTATCCTAATAGAACGTTTCTCGGTCACTGTCGCTACATAAATAGCTCTTTATCGCAAGAGGTCTTCCTTCTATCTGTTCTTCCTCTTCTTTCCCGAATTGCTGTTTCCATGCACGTTGATCCTGTGCGGAAACTCCCTCGTGCATGGGTTCTCCGTGTCTATCGTCATACTATACGTCTCTTCTTGCTTCCTCTGTGATATCGCCTTTGTTGTGGAAACGGAAACTTCTGAATACAATAACTCCATCCAGAGCCCACTCATTATTTCTGATTATGTACTTCTAATTAATCAGATTATCCCTATTGAGATGACCATAATAGCTAGTTCGTCACTGAAGCTTTTAGTCAAGCCCTCTCCAGAACAAATTCACTGCATTTAACAAACATTCCCTGCACCGTCGCTCTTCTCTCACTTGTGTCCCCGTGTGCAGGCCGAACTATCGTGGCGAAACTACCCTCCAATTTAGACGCGCGGCACCTGGAGCAGCTGATGACTGTGCTCAGTAACAACGCCTCCCTCACCACTGACACTGACGGGGTCATTCATACCGTCTCGTCTACAGTTGAATCAGGTGACTGTGTTGTAGTTGCTTCAATCATATCTCACTGATTATGCTACTGACGATCTTTGTATTGTTTTTGTTTTTTATTCTGATTTACTCTGCCGATACGCGGTGCTTCTCCGTTTTAGGGCTTCCAGTTTCTGCGCTCATACTGCATGTCTTTTCATTCTCGCTCTGGAAACAGAATTGCAGCAGTTCGGCCACAACTAACGTTAGCCCTAAATTTTATTTCCATAGTTTATATCTGAAGCAGCGGAATATTAGAGTGCTGTGCATGTATGCTGTAGTTCCCAAGTTCGCCTCCCCGCCAGGCTGGAGAAATTCATCGATGCTCGGCATACGGCATCAGCATTTGTGGCATTCTTCGCCGCCTTCTTTGGGGGTACTGACCCTATCTGTTTGTTGCGGTTGTCACATGAACTTTCCTTCTCTGACGCCATAGCTCTCAGAATCTGTGCTCAACTGCAGCTGTGCATTCCTCCGGGGCTTTATGACATCTATCTATTGTACGAACCAGTGCATGTAGATTGTTCAGTAAGATAGAGAAGTCAAGTCGACTCTACTTATATTTTCACGATTCAAATTTACAGTATCACTCGCATGTGGCAATTTGTACTGAATCTTAAATTATAGGTAGCCTTACCCACTCCCTTCTACTGAGGTAATGAATGTTGTTGTGCTTTTGGGTCCACCTGCACTCGACGCCTGGATTTGTAGTTTTCGTAATAATTATGAAAATATTTGTAATAATAATAATAACACCTACTAGTAATTCACAAAAAAGTTTGGTATTGCTTACCCTAGTCTGATTATTATCTCGATTACGGAGGTTAATCAGTTGTATTGTCCGGATAATTATTGATATCTTTTGTTTTGCAGTTTTTAATCAATCGTCCAAGTTCGGCACTGAGCTCCTGAAGGAACATCTCCCCGGCTTCGCCAAATCAACAAAATTCATACGCAAAGGCACTGGTAATCTCGGTAGGTATTAAAACAACAACAGCAGTGATATTTGTGAGTTGTAGGGAGACTACTCAGGCTGGAGTCCAGTTTCACATTAATTCCTCCTGTTCAGTATAATAATAATTCCTCCTGTTGTGAGAATTAAAGCTTTATTTTTACAGCGTCATCCTCTTTGCTGCTTTTGCAAAAACCTGCCGGCTCTGTAATTTCACTGCATAATAATTATTCTGCTATATGAGCAACTTCTGCACTCATCATGCCTACGTCAAAGTGTCTTCTGCCGATTTTTAAGAAGACCTGCCAGTTCTGTCATGCCCCTGCTTTGTCTCCGAACATAATTATCCAGCCTACTGTGTGAGTTGCACTTTCTGCTAAAAAAGCTACTCTGAAGCCTGCAAAAGCCAGAAATTTAGTAGCTAGCTTCTACTGACGTAGGCTGTTTAAAGTACTGTCGTGATACTTTCAATTTATAGTACATGCTAGTGTTTAGCTAGTAGTTGCACCAGCGAAAACGGTGTTGTGTCGGTGACAGTGTGTGTGTGCGTGTGTCCGCATTCCGCGCCTCGGAGACAGTGTCTGTTTGGGCTAGTGGTTCAATGCATGTTCGAGTGTTATCGTCTGACGTTGTGTTGTTGCTTTCTGCGACGATTCCAGTTCTTTACAGTTTTAGGAAGCGTTCGATTGGGTCCCTAAAGTCGATCTAAGCCAAGCCCACTCGACTTGACTTGCCAGAACTGCATATAGGAATTTTGGCTTCGTCACCTTAAATGGTATTGCAAGTGTTAAAAACCACCCGATTGTGCTGATCCGACTAAAAACTACATTCTGAAGAGTACGATTGAGCTCTTGGAAGTCTGCCAGGCAAGAGATTAAAGGTCAACGCCTCAAACTCGCATCAGCAGGCCGAAACCAGCGCACCTGCCTGAAATTTCGAGCAAGTCAAGCTTCGAAGGCTTAATTTCACTATCCAATCGAACGCGCCCTTACGCTAACCTTTCTGCTTCTACAGTCCGATTGGGTGGGTCGCTGGCCAATAAGGGAGCGTCCTACGTCGCTGACACCGTCGCTCCACCTACCAAAGAAGAAAAGGTACGTCTTTATTTCACACTCTGATGGTTATCTATTTTGTGTTAGCATTATTTATTTGTTTATTTATTGATCATATATTTCTCTAAGAACGGGAGGTGTTCTTAGATTATTCTAATACAACATACATTGAAATTTACAAGAGGCATACCCATAAAAAGGAGCTTTTTCGTCTAAAAAACTGTATTGACTGCTCTATCATATTCCTAGTCACTGGAGCGCTGCGTAAATTATTCTAACGTATGTATTATGAACAGCAATCTCGCGGTATATACACGTTTACTGCCTTGCAGATGGCTCAGTTTGACCCCCTGGTGCACCAGCTGAAGAATGCCGTTGCCTGTGTCAAGGAAAGCGTCGCTAAAGGTTCTGTAACCTACGTGTCTGCCCCCCGCGGTCTTTAGTGAATTGTGAACTCGGGCTGACCTCACCGTGTCTTCTGATCTAACGGAAGCCCTGTGCCTACTGCAGTTCAATTCTTGCAAACGTTGTTTCATGTTTTCATTGAAAAATGCCTTTAATTTAAAATAAGAACAATTTATGTGTTAACTTCGTAAAGAACAGGAAAGTGCTTCGACTGAGTTAATTGTGTGCTGGCAGTTCTCAGAGCAAGGAACAACGCGGTGCTTTTGTTTTTTATTATTTCTGTGTATTCTGGTGAAGCCATTAGTGTTGATATGGCTGGCAAACATCAGAAAATCGCGGAGGAATTCACACTTGTTCTAAAATATAGTTGTAAATTTTTTATATGTGTTGAGCGGAAGATTCTGCAGAAATAGGGGCAATGATATCCACAAGACCAGTATTGACGCTCAAAACCTGTGTCCAGCTTCCAAAGACCAAACCCGACGTCCGAATGACAATACTCTACTCTCTGACGACGGACCGCTCCTCAGCCGCTCGCATGATAATGTAAAGCCCGCTTCAAACGAGAGTCGAAAAATAAGAACGTTTCACTTTCCTGGAACAAAAGTTTCGGTGACCGTGACCACATCTTAACGTGTTTGAACATCGCAATAAAATGCACATTATTGCGAGCTAAAAGTCACTCGAAATTAAAAGAGTCATTCCAAACTGTGCAGTTGAAACTTGCCATCGAAGAATTTCCAGTGGTAGCTAAGATTTTAAGCCACTTTGGACTGTTGAAATCTGGCGCAACCGTAGTTGTGCCCCATAGCGACAAAATCGGCTGAGTAAGGAGAAACGTTCCCGTGTTTCGACTCTCGTCTGCAGCGGGCTTTCGAGCCAGGCTATGCCATCTTTGTGTACGATTTAAGTAACTAAGTCAGGCATATACAAAGGCACGTATTTAGTCAGAATGCTACTATTAATTAGCACTGCCTAGCTTCAACAGGCCATTCGTAGATGGCGCACTGTGAAGAAGACTAAATATTCCTAGGAGAAAGCAAGCGTAATGCCGGGGCTACTCTCTGCAATCGAACGCGCAACTTGTGCGAGGATGTGTAGCTCGCGCGCCGTTGATGCTACAGACTCTTAAGGATATATTTTGACGGCGTACGAGAGCTGCTCATACGCTAATCAAGTTGCGCGTGCGATGGTACTGTGTGACCCCCGCATTAGCTGCGCGGCTGCAAGTGAGCCCATCGTGGTTCAAAATAAAAGAGTATAAAAATTCCACCCCACTTAAATTTCAGTTTTAATTCACGCTCAGGCCCGTGTTAAGAAATGCGTCAATATAGCAATGCCAATCCTACGAGCGAACGAAGTCTTAATTGTCTGTTAGTTTACTTCTTTGTTCTAGTGTACGATCCCTTGTGACGGGATTACTGCTATCAGCGATACTTTTTACTGCTTTCTTTATTCTAAGTTCACACGCTTTCATCCTCGGCCCCTCCTCGCTGTCTTTTTAGCATCTGAATAGATAGCTGTTTCTTGCGTCTGCCAGTTACGAGTTATAAATGTTTATCGTATACGTTAATTGGTTCATCTTAACTGAAACGTCTGTTTATCGTACGAATATATATCATTGTTTGAAGCGCCATTTATGAAGTACGCTTGTACTAACAGTCAAGAAACGAATCCAGATCATATAAGAAACGAGGGAACTGTTATACATATCACGACTTGAGACCCATTTCATTTTTATCTCGATTAACTCTTACATCATTCACCGTCGCCACAGATTATTATTATTATTATATTGAGTAGTCTAAGTCTCCGTCTCCACAGCAACGGCGATCTAACAGAGGAAGAAGCAAGGGACACATAGTGTGACGATAGACACGTGGAACCCATGCACGAGGGTGTTCCCACACAGGATCAACGCGCATGGGAACAACAAGTCGGGAAAGAAGAGTAAGAACAGATTGAAGAAAGATCAGTAGGAGTAACAGATGGGAAGGAAGCAAAGTGGGCACGAAAGACAGCCGTCCCAAAGGCCTAGCTAATGGCTAAGGTAACCTACCCCCAGATTTATCGGCTGCGCAGCCTTTTAAGTGCCTCATTTAGCTTTAGCGTAGTCACCTTGCAGCTGATTTTTAATACTTTTTGAGCAAGCGAAATGTTTGTTATTTAAATATATATCACCCGAGAACACTCACGGAATCGTGCCTGCAGATAAGTATTTGCTACTTTCACGTAGCTCCAGTTCCTGACCACTTCCGAGCCATCGCATTTTTATAGGGTAATTATCTCTATCGGCACTTTGGGCCGCCCTAGAAGATAAAACCGTAAACCAGCTTCTGGGGCAGCCATAAATTCTGTTAGGGATATTACTTATTCACTGTTCGGGATCCTTCCTAACCAAAATAACGATGTGAATTTGCATCGACAACCTGTGTTCTCAGATATCGCTAAATATTGCTGAACAGTATTATTATCTTAGAAATTTTCCGTAAGGTATAAAGTGATGTTGTACCTAGCCAGAAAAAATTCTTCTACCATTAAGTAAGGATTATTTCTGTGGAAATTTGACTGCTGTTTATATAATATTTAAGCCGGTTCGACTTCAGAATCAAAGTGCTTCTCAACGTTTACGATTTTCCTCAGAAGAGACAGTGCATCTAGTCCCTAGAGATATGCAAGATAAATAAAAGTGCCTATTCCAAAAGGTTTTCCCTTCCCACTCATTTTTATGCGTAGCCGTAGGTAACTGTGGTGTTGGTATTCTTTTGATATATACATGGTATATCTGTATGTATAAACATATTTTATATGTTACAGTTTTTTCTCGTCTCGTCAGCACCTGGAATCATTCAGCTACGGGCTCATTCGTCTGCCCTTGTTTTAATAGATTCGTTTCGACTCTTTGTAGTTATTGTGTTAAAACACAAGAGCGGACGGATGAGCTCCCTATCCGGATAGTACCAGGTGTTGACGGGACGAGGAACAGCAAGATTTTTCAGGTTAAGAATACACCTTGTCCAACTGTGTCAGGGGAAACGTGTCACAAATACGAAGCTATCTCAAGCAGTCCGACTATGCACATTCAAAGGCAAATAAAAGCACGTTAGACTGAACGTTTATTCAGTTCGCTTTGGTTATCACAATAGATGTATTGGATGACTAGCGCCAGTACTCGATCAGTACTCAAAGAAGATCGCAAAAAGACCGACTGAAAGCTACAAACTGCAACAATTAAGTGGCCGCTACAGTTCTCAACAGAGATGTTTCCTAACGTACTGCTACAGGTTATTGAAGGCGTCTTTTGAGGAAGAGTTAAGAGAGTTTCGTTTTCGCTTGCAGTAAAGCTGATGTTGAGCGAAAATTTTCGCGTTACTTCTTACGCAAACGGTGAAATATTGTGTACAACATGCACAAACTGAATCAATTAGTTTTAGGGAATGTACAACACGTCGTAAACTTAGAAGTATTACTAAAATATTTACTATTAATATCTAATTTTCAAATGTGTAAATAATGTAATCAAAATCTAATAATCTATGGAACCTAACTAAACGATTCTGCCGAAAACTTGTTATTTTGTGAAAGTGTTGTAGATAGTAACTCAAATCATTGACGTTTTGTGAAGAAACATAAAATGTACGAGCATTTGCAATAAGGATGTCTTCTCTAGAGTGTATCATTTAGTAATAAATATTTCTGACGATCAGAAACATTCCTAACGTTTACAGAGCACTCTAGTAATATTTAAAGAAATCTGCTAATAAGAACTATTATCATTATTATTACTATTACTATGCAAAGAATTCACACCAGAGATGCACAGAAGGATAGTAACCGATGTCGTTTGTCCTAACAATAATGTAGCTAAGCTTTAAACATTGATAAAAAGTTTCCGCGTTCTGTCAGAGAAATCTTCATAAAAGGAGCCGGGCACCGCATGAGAAAAAAAATTACCATTTTCAGATTATTTTCCTGCATTCTGTTACAGAAATACTGCCAAGAAGAGAAGAACGCCATAAAACCGTCAAGTCTAGCTGCTCTGCAACTATTGTTGGTATTCTGCTACAGAAAAGCTACAACATTCATTGTTATTTCTCAAATAATTGTTGCCGTATTCTCGCACAGGAGACTGGTGAGGAGACGATTAGAATAAAATCGTAATCAATTATAGCTGCTTTGCAGCCCTTTGACTGCCTGGCACTCTGAAGGAGAGGCGTCTCATGACACAGCAATCACAATTGCTTTCAAATCACCATCAACAGTTGATAAGAATACGTGCAAGATAAACCCAACTACAAACCTGCACAGTACAAGAGCAACTAGTTGCTCTACCGAGCATACGGCGCACAAATTGAGAATTGCTTTAAATTCGGAGTAACGCTAGAGAAGAACGTCAGAATTCCTTAAATATCAGGATACTGGGATTCCCGAAATATATGTCAGAAAATGGGTCCACAGCTTGAAAATTGGCGGTTCTATGGGTCTCTGCTCACCACAGATGATTGTTAACTAAAGCTAAGAACATATTTCATATTCAACGTGTTTAAATAGGACAGAGAGAGGTTGCTAAGCTGCTTAGTACTTTGGGATAATTACGCTAAAGGTTCTTTGATAATGCTGAGCTTCTCCCATTTCACACAACTTGGCAGTTTCTAGTTCTCAACCTATTATCTAAATGGGTTTATTAATTAATTTCAAGTGTGGCCTGAAACTTTACAAAGGCAGAGACATGAAAACTTTTCCTAAGATGAAGACAACAATTTCATCAGTAAGGAAAGACGGCACATTCACGTGATAATCTGAAAATTAGACAACCTACAGCAATGATCAATATTATAAGATTTAACTTTTTATATATGTTATAATATTATACTAATGGGCTTAACATGAGCTCCTAATAATTTAGTAGTACCAAACATTGGAAGCCGCGCATGCACTCTAAGTAGCTATATATATAATACATATATGGAATAAATAAATTAATAAATAATTAACGTCAGGAAACTGAACAATTTCGTTTCGTTGGAAGGAACGAGGTTCGTTAGGACGATACAGGGGAAGAAGGAAGTGGATTCCAGAACGGGAATTGTATCCTTACTAGCTATGTATGTTATCCCAACATCGTTACAATGTTGGTCCCATACTCCTAGGTATCCGGCACACGCCTACACCGTGACGTGAAGAACTAGAAGGACCTAAAACACAGTGAGTAACTTGCATTTTGTGAAAAAAAAAAAATTTTTTTAGTTCCGTTAAAAAATTCTTTCAAAAGTTTAGCTTGAAACATTTAAAAAAGAGTTTTTGCATGTAATGCATATCTCCACTATTTCAAGTTCCATATAAAATTTTATTTCTAATTCGGCAAAGAAATGCTTCAGAATGAAACGTTGGGCTGATCGAGTGCACCTTCTGTAGTGCAATCAAAGCTAAACCACACATATAAGTCTGCTTTAAATGATTTCGATAGAAGACACGTGTAAACGATCATGAAACGTTCCTTAAACAAAAACCTACTATCGCAGGCATAGCGAGCCATCTAGAAGATTGGTGAGAGGATATCAGTTGACCAACAAGTCCGCGCGGTTTATCTAGTGAATTGTCTAACAGAAAACCGCAAGAACTTACTGGTTTTACTGAATGAAACTAGTAGGCCGGGAAGATATGTCCAGAGACGAGGGCTACAGCACACATGAGTACAAAGATGAAGGTGGGGGCTACTGGAAGCTTGGCAATAATGTCATACTGACGATAGAAATCTACAAAAAGATCAAATCAAAGACACATCAGCAACCACATCACGAGAATAATTTGAGATCACAAATATAGGGTAAGATCAAAATTCCAATGAGACAAGCTGATGGTTCAAATGGTTACAAGTGAAGTAAGCACAAGATGGAATGATATCCCCATCACTTGTATATTAACTTAGGTACAGGGTGGCCCAACAGTACGTATACAGTTTACAGCTTTTTCTTTACATTCAATGGCAGTTACATTACTTTGTTACAGTTAATAACGCTGAGCATCACTTCACCTTGTAAGTGTTTGCAGTAGCTTCTTTCAACAAAGCAATAGTTTTGAAGATACTGTAACTGAATTAAGATATAAATGTAAAAAAAACTGTAAAGTGCTTATTTACGGTCGGTCCACCAAGTCTAATAAGAAATGAAGTATTTCTAGTGTGAATTTTTCTGCGCTAAAGATACAATTAAGAATCAAAACGTAACCGCGAAAATTTACGGAAGGAATTTGAACATGGAACATATGTAGAAAGGATTCAAGACTACGCGTTACTCAAGGAAAGGAAAGTAACCAGTTTTTATATTTTTAACGCAAGTGAAGCAAAATCGAATGTAAAAAATAATAGATAACGCAAATAATGTACAACATATGCTACATGGGCCTTACAGTTAAATTAAAATAAAAGTAAATACACTACATGAACTATGCAAGAAAAGGTAGATCGTCGTACACTAACAGTTTTACAATATATACACACCTATATATGCAAATTAAATATTCAGCTATGATTCATACATATATGTACATCACAAACATCTATGCCCGTCACCCATAAGGCATTCATATCGTACATAATATAGATTAATATATTATGTGAGGTTAAAAGTACCTCTAGAATATTGTGGATTCTTGGCAAGGGCCGGCAGCAGCAACTTGTTCTAACCATTTTTCTTAAGCATATAATATTGAAGCTACTCCTGTTTACGTGCGGATGTAAAAGTGTCCACGTACCTACCGAGAGAATGAAGATGAATCGCCAGTTTTTGAATGTTTTCCTTTCAAATTACAAACGTCGTGTTAAATGAGGCAATAGCGAAAATATCACATTGAAGATCCAGTGATTTTCAATAATTAACTTTGTGATGCGTTTCACTTCTTAATTTTTCATAAAAGGTTACAAAAACAGTATACATGACAAGTTTAACTGTCATTTCTACAATACTATGCATGGTAAACCAAGATAATTCTTCACTTCAATATTTATAATTAATTAATAATTAGCAGTGATAGCGATCGACTTATTTTCAGGATACACAAATTTAACAGAGAAAGGGCGAGCTCAGGGACTTTGATTCGCACAATACTTGACGTTAATATAGTGTATAGGTACGTTAATGTAAGAGAAGAACTAGAAAATGACTTTTTTCGATTCCAGGACAAAATTTGGAACGATTTAGGGTTAGATTTTCTTCCAGGTTACATCAAAAACTTACACGACAACCTTTAGAGAAGGGAACGACTCTTGAACGGACGAGGTCCAGCAAACAGGAACACGTTATAAGAAGCTGAGGCTATCGTGTTATTAGCTTCGCATCAACACCACACTATCGGAATGTGATAGTTATTCTAAACAGGGACAAAGTATAAATTATTGCTAGAGTTAGTGCAGCCACAAAACACGATACACAAACACCACGACCTGACAAGCACCACATGCTTTTACAACACACACAGTTTCGGAAATACTTTAACGATTTAATAATACCCATATTACTGGTGTGGTACACGTAGCGTCTGTTAGCGCCTACAGCAACAATATTTTTGTCCGATATTCTAGACAATTCACTCACTAATAACAATTAAAAGTGCCGCCTTCGAAAATGTAGAATTTCAATTTAGATAACGAGAGACAATGGGAAAAAGAGCGGAATTTATATTACCAAGCTTCTTGTAACAAATCTGCTAATGTAACAAGTTTGGCAACTTTGTTATGTCCACCGAAGACATTAGCCAATCTAAATACAGTATACCAGATTATGCTACCCCGCTACAGAGACTTCTTGCCGGTAAGTACACAATGGGACAAAGAACCTTTGTAGCAAAATAGCAGAACCAGGTAAGAATAGAACAAATGCGGTTTTACGAAAGTTACAGCGCTTGTGCTATCAATTCAGCAATTAGCGACGCAAGCGTACTGAAGCTATCATCGCTGGTGGTACACGCAGTGCAGCGACAGATATTAAGTGCAGTAGTGTGCTCTGAGGAGACGGTAAGGCCATGCACACAACGAAGATGTGGGCAGCGTGAACTACTGCAGTACTGTCATTCAGAGTAAAGTTATTGCAGTAATGTCCAGCAGGCAAATTGAACTACTGCAGCTACGCCCTCAGCGACTAAGGCTGGATATTACCCCAAATATTAATTACGGAATTCGAGATGAAAATGAACGCAAGCAAGTGAACTATTTATTAGGCCGCAAATATTTTATTTCGTTTGGCCACACAATTATTCCTTAAGGTGGAAGGGCTTTACTTAGCTAAATGAACCAACTGAATTCGGACGATAAGAAATGTTTTCTTTCGTTTAGGACTCAGGGCTTCAACAGACGGCAATTATATATGGAATACACAAATAAAAATGATTATATATGAAGTTTAGTGGGTGCGTCGAGACGCGCGCCATGCAAAACAGTGCAGAAATGTGGCCAAAAGTAGAAATTGCTAGCATAAGTGAAGACAAAATCTTTGCATAATGGTTAAGTGATGGGCAGAGCACGGTATACTCTTCTCGTCATCTGCAAAGCTAGAGGAGTATATTCTATACGATATAAATATCTATAGTATAATAACACTGGTCTCCGAAGTGCAATAAGAGTTCGATATACGAATGTTCACTTAAAGAATTGCTTTCCTGGACAACCATATATGGTATTGAAGTAAACTTAAACAATACACATAGAGAAAACAGAGGATGTAATAAAGGGATATAGATATGCTTTTAATGTTTTATATATGAGGGAAGGGGAGGGGACTTGCTTAGGTTTATTCGTAAATTTGAGCGCTTGGTGAGATTGAAATGTTGCAGAAGTGAGGGCTTGGGCAAGAGCTCTTAAATTACTGGTAGTTTATGTGACCTTGGCTTCAGCGCAGGGTAAAATTCATTTTATATTAACATTAACGTAAAGCTTTAAAATCAAGGTTAAAGCAAAGAGCATCGATCTATAAGACATGCCTATTCAAAACTGGATGTTTCGACCCTATAGGCCATCACCAACTTCCAGTAAGGAAGTTGATAATGGCCAGTTGGGTTGAAGCGTCCAACTTCAACTAAACGTTTCTTTTAAATCGATTGTCTTCCCTGCAACCTTGATTTTAGGCTGGGGCATGTCCTACAACATAGCTCGATAATGGAGAGTTCGACTAAATGGAGGTGTTAGCATGGAGTGATGCTAATATTATCAGAAGCTAAGCTTCATTTGAGGTAATTAATGGAGAGTTCTTTTGTAGGGAGGCGCTAGCATGGAGTAATTTTAAACTCTACTATATGTTGAGGTTTTTGGAGAGTTGAGGTATTAGAAAGGAGTGAGGGGAAGCTCCATTATATTGTAAGATGAAAAGAAGGAAGAGCCATTATTAAACGATAATGGGAATTGGATGATGTAGTTGAGGAAAGTACAGAATAATAGCTACGAGAAGTACATGAAAAATGATTACAGGTAGTACATGGAATAGAATTAGGGTAAGAACGACTACATACATAAAGAGCCGAAGCGAATACGTGGGAACGGTTCCAGGACATTAAAAATTCAGGGGAGTACATGAGAAAGGTTACAGGGAGTGCATTAAGAGTCAGAGGAAGTGCATAGACATCGTGGAAGGACAACGGACACCCCGCACAAAACAGACAACAGAACTTTCGGCAGCTGAAATAGGAAAAGATAATTTCTGAGCACTAGGTCAGGTATTCTATGGAGCAAGTCCAAGGTACTAGGGTATAGATTAAACTAAGCATAATAGGTGTTGTAATTATACGCCTAGTGTCAATAAAGTACTAGCCTATTGTCAATACCAGACGTGTGGTACAGAAATTTTAGAAACTGTACAAGGTTCTGCAGCAGACGTGGAAAGAAATTGAAAAAAAATTATCTCCTTAACGAATTAATTCATGCACATCCGTCTTGCAGTTGTCCAGTTCTAAGAGGTTATTAATTCTAAATTGAATCGATATTAATAAATTATTTTGTTTAACGGTTAAAGTTGAGGAAAATTTAAGGGAAAAATATAATTCGTAAGACGATTTGGTTTAAACCGAAACAGCAGTTAATGAGGTTAGATTATACCATTACGCTTAAGACGCGATCCAAAATAGCGAAACCAGTGTGCATGACTGAAGCTTCCTACCAGTTAAAGCTAAGCGGATCATTTTACCTCGAAGGAAATGGTCCAAATTAAAAGGCCGTATATCAAGGAATGTGAGAACCCTTGCAGAACTAACCGTATCTCAACCAGACTGTGCTACCTCGCAAAGACTTTTTTCCCTTAGGAAAATAATAAGGCAAAGCAACCTTGTAGTAAAATAACACGGCCTGGTTGACATAGAGTCAATAATTTAAACTGGACTTGCTGCTTCACAGCTTCACCACAAGTGTTCATAAAAGTATACGCGCATTCAATGCCTGAGAAGAAATCTGTTCTGTTTCACTGTAACATTTTTTTCATCATCGTGGACTGAAAAGCACAAGTATAAATTGAAATCAGCAATTACAAAACACCAGTTTTAGGCATCGGGGACGGAAAAGCACAAAAGAAATAATATGAAATAGGTAAATAATAACAAAACACCAATTTTCGGCATTGCGGATTGAAAAGCACAAAAAAATGAAATCAGCAATAACAAGCACCATTTTCAGTACTGCGGAATGAAATGAGCAAAAATATAATATATTCAACAAGCATCAAGCTAAGCAACATGAGGAAACTAGAGTATAGGAACGAAGCCAACCGGCTTAGTAGTGCATCATTTTCAAGCCCCTAAGTGAATATAAGCTATTATGAGTACCGTAGATTATTTCCTACGCTTAAGTTGAAAATAATCATAGCAAAGACAATTGATTGACATAGTTGCTAATTTTAGTTCACATTTATGACCAGCAATAATACTTTTCAAGTGAGTACTCAGATTTGACACACGAATCAGACGATTTAAAAGTAATCAAGTTGCTGCTGCCAGCGCCAACACTTTGCAGTTGCTGCGTTACTTACGAAAGTACGTCTTGGAAACCACCGAATAGTGTACGTACTTTGTGGTTCTGCAAGAGGGCATCATCTCAGAAACACGTAGTTAGCCCTTTACGGGGCATATGGCTCTGCAAGACGATATCATCTCATTTACACAGAGTTAGTCTTTTACCGGGCAAGTGACTATGTACGGTTACTACCATAATACCATTTCTACGTAAGAGTAGTTCAATCGCTTGGTGAGAAGTTAAGGGTTGAAATATGGTTGGTTTAACTAAAGGTTTCTTGCTCTTTAGTTAGCTACGCGTAATTCGAGTTATCCCATCAAATGAAAAATTAGGTACTTATTCTTAGGTCACCTAGACAATACAGTTAAAGCTAGATCATACATGGAATTGATAAGTAAATTGTTGTTCTTAGGTCATCTAGATGATAGCTTTGGAGCTATTTACCATGTTCCTGTTCTTGGATCCCCTAAATGGTACACTAATTTGAAGTTCTTACCGAAATGTAAGATAACTCAGATTTTATTCTCAGATGATCTGGATAATACAAAGAGTTAAGAGTCATTTCTAGCAATGAACGACAACCAGTTCGCTCGTCAGCCTGATTACGACAGCGGCTTAAACCTTTTCACATTAATTGATGGCCAGTAACTCCTTAGTCTTCGGTGTCCACAATTTCCCTCCTATTTTAAACTGGGAATCAAAAAACGGCAAATTCCACAAATCCAAAAAGAAGCAGGATAAAATGCTGCCGTTCTAACTGCTCTTATATGACAGCCTAACTGCACTGGAAATAGTTACCTTACCTACGGCAGTGCTGGATGGACAAACTTACACAACCGTACAACGCCTACGAGAGCCAGCTGCAATTTTCCTATTTATAACTAAATACCTTCCTGTGTATCATGTGCATTTTTCTCCGTCAGGTTAAACCACCTCAGACATAATGTAAGCGAGATAATGTATCCGTTGATAGTAAAAAATCAGAATATTGAAAAGAGGTTAGAGGTAATTATATAGGGAGGTATAGTTCACACGTACGGTGTTACAGTGAAACATTTACAAATTAAACAAAATATTTAAAGAATCTTCTCACCGTTTGGAAAAACAATATCTACTAAACACAGTGCAAAGTGAATAAAAATACAAGTTCCGTTCCGTCAGGAGTACTTTCCACAGAGTGCGTGCGCGTGTTTTTCTCATCAAAACAAAAACCAAACTTCCAGCGAGACGTCAGAGCCGATCGTGCTTCGCCAACGCCGCAATCAAAGCACCAAAACATCAACACCACCACACTGGCCCGTTCGATTCCTCAGACGGTCTGTGATGCTAAACATTGTTTTGATCACGTGACGGAAACACTAACTTTAACTCTCTGGCATTAGTGTACTAGGCTCAACCATAATAACTCTTACATTATGGTGTTTACCTCGTCTAAGAACTTTCCAGCCAGCTCTCGTAGAGTTTCCTCAATACAGACTCTCTACCAAAGGTCCCTGCGTCCCAGGGAACACGACCACCTGCGCTCCAAACATCGCAGGTGTACGTTTAAATACAAAGTTGGAATCTAAAACTGTTACCCAAGCATCCTCTCAATAGCTGGAGCTATAGGTAGAGTAGCTCTACAATGGAATGTATGTAAGCTGTTGGAATGGCAGAAATAACTAAAAATATTAAATATTAGCATGTGATAAACTATGGGGGCGATAGAGACAGAAGTTGGATACTCCAATGGATGAAATATAGTAACATTTGAATAAGATACCTATGAGGACAGGCATCTGGATCTAATGAAATGTATTTAGCATAAGATACGCTGGATAATTCACTTGATTCAGAAGAGGTTTCTGTAACGAATGAGATGCAGCGGTATTCAGAAACAAATGCTGTACGCAGAGAAGTACAGTAAAATTTTATTCGAGCTCCCGTGGTCATTTTAAGTAAATGCAAGGACCCCATATCTATAAACGCCACGTCAGGAAAAAACTATATAGTTTCTTAATGCTTGTAAGATAGATATCTTTTTATGTCTATATAACGCCGACGTGGCAGTCAGTACGAATATTTTAATAGGATTTGTGGAGTCAACTTTGCCTTAGGCATAGAATAAAACCCATCTACTCGCATCCCTCACGGCCTCCCATTATAATAAAGACAGAAAACAAACATAAATGCTAATAATACCGCACGACGATGATAAGAGATTCCGTTATATCAATAAAGATTACTTTAGAATTATAAATTGAAACACAATATTAAATTACGATAATAATTATGACAAAGCCAAGTATGTAATTACTATACATGATGATAAATTGATGCCCATAATGATGGTGCAAAATTAAATTTCCATATTAAACCCTGCAATAATAGCGCTAAATGACAATGAAGTATTCGTTAGCATAGTTTTGTATAACCTAAAATGATGATGTTCTTATACTCATAATTATTACCGGTACGTTAAAAATGACGTATTCATAAACACTCGTAAAGTGATAATGATGTGCAACTGCTCATATTCCTAATGATGTGGCTATTGATGCTTTATTATAACGAAAATTGAAAATGTAGTACTCACAGTTATCATTATAACGCAAAATGGCATTGATACGTAGGTACTAAATTATAGCACAGAATAATAATGATGTTCTCTCACTCACAACTCTAACGAAAAATGATAATGATGCGCTCTCACTTATGGATTTTACTCAAAATGATAGAGAAGCGCTGTCACTGAAAATTTTAACGCAAGACGATGATGCTGCGCTCTTACTTATCATTTTAACGCAAAATGATAACGATATTTAAATATGGCTTATAATTGAACGTAAGAAGACAATGAACATAAACACCTAACATTACATATAATTTCCCTTAACAATAGCTAAGAAAGAAATGACCTCGTCTAAAGCATCGTACTGGATCACATCAACTGAAGCACAACACAGTGCGCAGAGGCACGCAAAAAGTAGACATTTGATACGGCAGTTAAAAAAACCGAAACTGTCCAGGTTTTTAATTGGCTAATAACGTAATTGAATAGACTGCTCGCAGAGTCTTCATGAAGCTTTATTTATGCCGTAAACAGTGATCTGGTCTTCTTGCTTGTGCTGACACAAATATGACGTTACAATTGAGCATAAATTGATTTTCTTCTACTCTCTGAACCTTTGGAAAAATTATGCGTCAAAAGGACAGTAACTAACTTCATTTTCGGTACTGTGAAGAGCCGAGACTGTTCTAATAACGCTACGGCACTTAATACTTTCATCTATTGGGACTGACAAAAATACTTGCCCTGTGGCAAGAGATCATTTGTATTTTCATTCTTAGTACGTCCCTGTAGTAGCACTAGAGTACTTTTATCGTCTTCCCCGAATGCACAGAAGTGATATCAGTAGGGTAAAATCCCATTAAACTTTCCTAGTTCAGTAGTCATACCACCATAACCTAACATACAATTTCAGAGCTATCTATATTTTATCTATCATACTTACTAAATGCAAGTTATTCCATGGCACTCGCGCATCACCAACATACAAAGCAGTCACTTAGGACATTGGGTGTACAATCAATGCTCATATTCTTTCTCCAGAAGTTGATAGGTACCATGACAAACTCTCGCAGATCGTGTATGTTCTTTAGAATTAAAATAAAAAAAACAGTAAGAATTAATGCAAACATCCAACATTCAGGGACTGATGCTCGCAATTATTAAATGAGTATTATCTAGCGTATTAATTCCAGAACCATGAGTTCAGATTAGATCGTAAGAAGCGATGATTGACTCACTGAAGCTTCAACGTGTCTACTGCTTATTGAGATTACAATGCTACATCGAAAGAAATGCCCTTCACTATTTACATAGGTGACAAGCATAGCTTGCAAAGTAGATAATGAAAAACAAGAATAAATAAATAAAGCATCGATAGAAATCAAAACTAAAATTATCGGCATCACGAAAGACATAATACATAAGAGGCTTTAGGGTTAAATGCGTTTACTATTAGTCAAGTAGCCTGCAGACTATCGTTCCGAATCTGCAAGACAAAGAGATAAAATTATTTTCCAATGAAATAAGTAAGAACGAAATCAGATCGACAACTACAAATACACAAAAGCTTTCCGTATAATTAGATGGTTCCGTATACAAGACACTAAGAGTAAGAAAAACAACTGATACAAACTCCATTAGCAACACTTGGAAATTTTTTATAAGAAGAATCGAATTCAATTCCACATAAATACGACAATTACTTTATTTCCGATGTGCGAATGCACCTATTCAGTTGACTTAACATAGGCGTTTATGATGAAACACACATGCAACATCATATTCAAGTATATCACATGATGTCAAGCTATTACTGCTCAACTGATCTTGAAACTGTGATGACAGTGAGGGGACAGTGCAATGCTCTTCATAGCATCATCGTACAGTATAAGTAGCAATATCGGTGCAAGCCTTTACCGTACCACACAAGTCTATGCCATGTCTTTCTCATCAATTTCGCGATACCAACAACTGGTTAACCTGTACTGTCATGTTCAACAGCACTAGGTATATTAACAGCAGTCAAGTCTTACTGTATTTACGCCATGGTCATCTGCATTATATCAACAGTAGCAAAGTCTCACCATGATAATTTTCACAGCATCAGCAGAGGTGTAATTAGTACTTAAAACTAAAGTTTCCATTACATTACGGCATACAATATTACGAAAATAAATAAATCCCGTTTCCCTGTTGGCTGGAGGAAACCGCTAACAAATTCTGTCAGCTGCCAGTCTTACGATCATTCTGTATTGGAAATCAGCAGACTGTAGCGCACAAGGTAGAGGCCTTGGCAGCGTTTTGATTTAAATGAAACAAAAGTTGAGTCCCTTGGATATCAAGCGAAGAACGTTTGAAGAAACGGCACTTTCCATTCATCTCTCAGATTACTCACGGTGAGAACGAATGACTGCTGAGAAGCGTTGCACTACTTGGAAAAACGATTAGAAGAGATCAAGATCAGGAATATGTGGTCAAACTTTCTTGGAAGCTAGTTATAAACTTAAAGAAGAAGAGCAAGTGGCTAGCCAAAAGGACAGAAGTTACTGAGTCTAGACCCGTTCGTTTTATTTACGATGGAGTGAAAAATGGGGAGAAGTGAGAGGCGGCAGCAGGACGTGAAGACAGACCTCAAAATTTCGAGCTAGACTACGGGAGCTATGAGGTTATTTTACAAAAAGATACGACAGAATTTAAAGAATAGAATCCAGTTTGGCAAAGAGCTTCTTGACTTTACAGATTGCGGATTTGGCAAACATCCCTCAAAATCTACACACATACTGAGAACTGGTAAAAATATAACGTAAAAGTATAAACGAAGCTCCACATTGCTCAAAACAAGTAGGCAGCACAACTGCACCCTGGCATACAAGTGCTCCATATACATATAGCAGAGTTGAGAGTGTCCTTTCCTGATAAACTGTACACAAAACGGAGAGAAAACGACTGTTGAGAGAACATAGTTAACGCTCACAACAAATGAAGGGCAAGCGCCAAAAAATGAGGAGATGCTGAACATAAACTGCAGACGCTGGTTCACGTAGAGTTCGTGGATACTCCAGTAATTATCGACGAAGTAAACTAACTGTTGACACAGCGAGAGAACTCGTCGCGCAGGGAATTACTTAGTGATCGAGAGAGAAAACTGCAGGAAATGAGGTTTTGGCGCCCTACATAAATACTTAACGAGGCAAATAAAGCTATTGGAGTTATCACCAAGGAATTTCCAGCGCGCTATGGAGAAAAAACCGCAGCAGTTTTTGCAAACGAAGATTTTGATCCCTGAATACATTCATGCAGAAGCAGCTATGCTGTCGATGTTACAGCCAAAGAAATCCCTACGCGCTAACAAAAATAAAGCTGCTCATGCCGCTGCAAAAGAAATCTACTTAAAATAGAAAGATAAAAGTTGAGAGTAGAGCAAAGAAACTGCTTTGGCGCAAAATCAACGGCTGCCCAAAGAAGCTGACAGCACACGAAGGGCAGAAGACCTCCTAGAACAGCAGCCCTACGATCACCATCACGAAGAGCTGCAGCGCCACGTGCAGCACCATCAGACTCGTCCTCCCTGGGGAACGAGAGCTATTAGTTGGCTCACTAATAGGAGAGCTAAATATTACCCGACTACTAGCTATATGACAATTACTGTATTAGTTGAATTAGGATCATGACAACGATTGGCTGACTTACTATTGAAGAACTACACTGACCTTCAATTTTGCAAACTATCTGTTACTTACAATAATGGCAACGATTCGTTGACTTACTCTTATGAAAACTAACAGTTGACTAACTATGATGAGAAAATAGTTAGCTAACTTATTATACACGATGCACCATAGGCAGCAATTTCCCTCAATATTTTATGCTTAATACAGTAATTGTGCACGTTTATAGTCGTGGGAAAGCAGTGAAACTGGAAGGCTAAGATGGCTAAAAAAAAAATCGGGGATCTAATTGGGTGAAACAGCTAGAAATCAAGATTTTACTTTTTGAAGGCGGTGAAGTGCTCTCGTTAACTACTGTGTTTTATGGTATAGCTAATTCTTGTTCACATCTCGAATGACAAATAACGCCCCCTTTTACCCCGTTCGTGTTCGCATTTACACTTGTGTCCCGCAATGTTGAAGGACAATGCGATAAAAGTTTTTTAAATAATAAAGGTAAAGTCAATGAAACCGAACACCCCGATATTGGGAAATCCGCGTGCACGGATTTGTGCTGTAGACAGAAGACCACCAGGCCTTATAAGAAGTGCACGGCTGTAGTCGACCACACGTTAACTTAGCTATGACGCCAGCAATGAAAGATTTATTGTGCAAATTGCTACCTCCCGACAGTCCCCATTTCTGGTTAGGTCAGTGCACTCGTCGTGGAGGGCGCATGTTAAAAGTATTGATGGTGTGACGTCACCAAGGTTCTTCTGTGAGTTTCTAGTCATTTAGGGCATGACTTACCTTGAGACCCTAGGCCCGGCTCTACAGAATTAGAGGTGGGGTCGTAATTGGGGTCTATCAGACGACGGACTTCGGAGACGCGCTTCACGCCGTGCACATCGGTTTCGCACTGAAAAGAAGAAGATAAATGAAGAATGAAATATAGACCGGTCAATATTATATAATCTTTCATGGCAAGTCATCTCAATAAAGTAAACTTAAATCTGAAAGCAAACGAAGACATAACGGATAATTACTGAATCAAATATTTAAAAACAAAAAGAGGAGAGACAACAAAATTTTATCCTTATTTCATGCGGTCAGCAGTCCACAACTTAGCTACTCTGGAAAACACAAGTGTGAAACGCTCTTAATATTCATCTATCCAAACGCTCCTCATCTAACCCAATGCTCCTCATCCACTAGAGTTGAGGAGTCAGATGGAGAAAGTCCGACTCCAATTCTTGTGTTCAGCCAGGTTCCGACTCCGGCATATATTACTACACAATTATCAGGCAAAATAATTTTATCATAGTGCAGATGCGTTTGTGATTTTGGAATTTGTTCACGAGCGTGGAATAAATGTGATACAAGCAATCGAGATCCCAGAGTCGGAGTCGGAAACCAGCTAGATCCAAGAGCCTGAGTCGGACTTGCTTCACCCGACTCCGCAACCCTCTAAGTCTAAGCAATGAAACTTTTCGTGAGCAATCGCAAGTTGCATCGCTAATAGAAAGCTAGCACCACGGAACTACATAGCAGATAGCTGGACTACTATTAATACTACCCAACAAGAACTACTAGTCGGGCAGGTAGCTTGAGCTTCGATGATTTTGAAACGACGGAGTGAACTGATGGAAGGAACTGAAGACTGGAGTTCGTAACCTAATATTGCTCTGTAAAATTTAACCCTAGTCATATCAGTCTGGGTTATGTAGCTTCAAGATTTCTTAGTCCTATTGTATTCTTACGGGGAGCGAAAAATCCGTCGCAGTGAGGTATGACGACACGCGCTGTTACTGGTGGTATCGTCATGTGCAATTATCAATGTTGACATTAAATGCAGAGTGTTTTCTACTGTTAGCCGACCCGTTTTATCACCGGCTGCAATGTACCAAAGTTTTGGTTAATAACGCATAGCTTTGTGTTTCGTATACCAGTGAAGGTCGTTAACAGATAGGTACGTACGCAGAAGAAGCAATTGTACTTTGAACGAGAACAGGTAGAAAAATGATTGCAATAGCAATGACGAATTTCAGTCACTATTTACTTAGAGCCCCGAAAGTTGAAAAAGACGTTAAGCGGATGCGGTTGGTCAGATTTAACTGCGCCATGTTTTTTTTTCCACGGGAAGAGAGACACACTGGTTAAGACACGCTACCCTGAAGTTGTGATTGCAACATGCAGCTGCTGGTTTTCCAGTTTGTCACATGCGACGACTCTAAAGGCAGATTCATCAAGACCACCTCGATACAGTATCTAAGTGGCGTTGGATTCACACGACAGTCTTTGCCCTGCTTTCATATTTCAAGACATCCTAATATTTCTTCGTGTACTTGCAAATAGCTACAAGTGCGTGTACACTAAAACAAAGTTGATAAAATGTTAGCTGCCGTCAGTTTGCTCAACTTGAGTTTCACTAGTAACTTCTGGACGCCTCCTTGATTTGGAGTTAAATAAACTCAGAGAGCCGTGCGCTGTTCTGCTGTCTTAACAGACGCTGCACAGCATTCGAACTGTGTGACGTATGAACGCTGGGCAGAAAAGCTAACGTGTGAACAGGCCTTAACACCATACCTACGACCACGCACAGGGTAACTCATGTCATTCTTACGATGGTGTTTTCAGCCGCACGGTAAAGGGTTAAGAAAGAGAGCAGCAGAAGAATTACTGCACGCGTGGTGTGGCTTACACAACATCTCCCGCACTTGGCCCAAAGCCCATCGAAGCCCACGACCTGGGAAACCCATTCGCACTGGTTCGTGCAGCAGATATAGACCAACTGGCCCCAGAGGAAAGTGTATGACTGCAGTAGTATGAGTTGGTGAGTAAACAAATAAGAAGATATACAACAGAAAAAAAATTACGATGACGCCCGACCTGGAGTTCAACTTGTCCATTGTTGAAATGGCTGGAGCTGAGGGTGAAGTTGAGGCCGAGCTTGGAAGTGAAGGCGCCGCTGGAGCGGTCCCGTGAGTTGTTGAATGTCACCAGATTGTCTTTCTTCATAATCACCTGAGTGACGGGACACACGTTAGTTTTTCAATCTAAAAGTAATGCATTGATTACCGTTCACCGCCACCCACAGAAAAGAACATAGCTAATTCATTCTTGATTTGAGTCTAGGATGAACTGTTCCATTAACGTTATGGTTACTTTGTCCATGCATGCTTTAGCGCAATCCAATCAACCACCCACCTCTGTCTACCATCGTCACCACGGCCCTCACATGCACGTCATGACACCCTTTACCTGTCCATTACAAACACGGCATTTACTCGTCTGTTGCAACCACGACATCAACTCGACCGTTACAATCACGACACTCTTTCATTACAGCAACAATAGTGACTCGCCCGTTACAGCCACATTTACATATCCCCTACGACAATAATAATCTGACCGTTATTACCACAACATTTACCTGCTCGTTACGACCACAACATCCACCCGCTCGTTGCAACCACAACATTTACCCGCCCGTTACGACCACAACATTTACCTGCTCGTAACGACCACATTTACCTGCTCGTTACGACCACATTTACCCGCTCGTTACAACCACAACATTTACCTGCTCGTAACGACCACATTTACCTGCTCGTTACGACCACATTTACCTGCTCGTTACGACCACAACATTTACCTGCTCGTAACAACCACATTTACCTG
>LQNS02278161.1:9617197-9632713 GCA_001587735.2 Parhyale hawaiensis
ATTTACATAGTGTTTTCAGAGTATGCATCAGAGTGCAACACCATCACTGAGCATCACCCTTCGCCCCTCCCACTGTGGCCTGTGACCTGCCACGCCATTGGCTGCCTTGAGACTGTATTTGCTGAAAGGTTCAGGAAAAAAAATTCGCCCCCGGTATTATTCTATCTCGCAGACGAACCATAAATGTCTGCTGTGCCTCCAAAGTTAGCAGGAGACGAGCAGACCCGTGGTGCGTTTGGTCTACACGTCCGATAATAAATCGCCAGAACTAAGGTACCGTACGTGCAGAAGGCGTCAGCGCCAAGCAACAAATATGAGATTAACTGGTGTGGTGCTAATCTCGGTTGTTAAGAACAAATTTCTATGAATAACAAGGAAGATTAGAGGCGCGCGCGATCAAGAGAATAGCATGACGCCGAGGGTTGAAAACAATTATGGCTTCCATCAACGCCTGGAATTGCCATTAACATGAGATTGTCTACGCTTATGTTTAATTAAAAAGAAGTACAAGGAGCTGAGCTAAGACTTGGACTGGAGATCTCAAGAGTCACAGCTCGCTGTATCGAAGCGAAAGCAAGGGCTATGCTGGCGACATCATGGCGTATGTCCGAGCCCCGCGAGGAATGTCTGTTCGGTGAAGAAAGCATCTCGGACGCAATTGCGTATGCTGGAAGCTGTGGGTTTCCGCCAGATGTTAGACGTATACAGCAAAAAAAAAAACCTATTCCACGGTACAGGACAATTTTCTATACGTATTCCGCGTGAATTAAATTATTTAAATGATTCAACTGCGTTTATATGTTTCGAGCTAACATCTTCAGGAGTTTGATCGAAATTCACACTGTTTAATAATAAAAAGCCATTATCACTAAACTGAATCTCAGGCTTCTTTCAAGCATAGCTATTCCGAAAGCAAATCATGTTTAGTGTGGATGGTAAAATGTTCAGCAATAATAGTTTGTTTTTACTATACAAAATTAAGAAATTATGTACCTATAAGAGAACAGTGCCGCGTTATTCGGGGTTATAGATGGCCAGTAACATGGGACTTATAAAAATGGAGCCGTTTCGGCTAATTATTAACATTGTTACGACTCCACTGCAGTGTGCATTAATTTAGGATCGCTACATCACAATTTCAGTGCACATTTAGGATCGCTACATCACAATTTCAGTGCACATTTAGGATCGCTACATCACAATTTCAGTGCACATTCAGGATCGTTACATCACAATTTCAGCGCACATTTAGGATCGCTACATCACAATTTCAGTGCACATTTAGGATCGCTACATCACAATTTCAGTGCACATTCAGGATCGTTACATCACAATTTCAGTGCACATTTAGGATCATTACATCACAGTTTCAGTGCACATTCAGGATCGTTACATCACAGTTTCAGTGCACATTCAGGATCGTTACATCACAGTTTCAGTGCACATTTAAGATCGTTACACCTTAATTTCAGTAAAAAAAATTTTGTACAATTTCAGGTTTATTACGCGCACATTTATAGCCGACAGCTATTACGGTTTCATTTCAGTCCACACTTAAGACAACTCAATTTCACTGTAACCTATTTGGTACAAATCTCTCTTTATTTATGCGCACCTTTAGTACCGCAGTTGCACTGCGATCAATTGAGGCAAAAAACATCTGTTGATGCAGCAGCCGCCATTACTCAAATTTTTACTGACATACATTTATTGCTGAAGGCAATGACGTCATGAAGTGGGCGGACACACAATATATATACACGAGTGACAAATGCCGCACGTATCGATTGAACTAATGACGATGCAGCACCACAGGATCAATAGCAAAGATCATTATCATTGGGCCAATTGTAGCGTTAGAGAGGAGCACGTGAGGGGAGAGAGAGCACATGTTGACTGGGTCAGGACTGGTAGAGGAAGAGCGTGACCATGAGAAGAGGGACACGCATCGTTACCCTCCCTTTCTTGTTGGGAAACATGTAGCGGGGCATGGTTTGTAATATGCAGTTTTGCTGATTGTGCTTTTGCCTCCGCGATGCGAAAATAACATAGTGAGGCTACCTTTTATTTTATTTAATACGAGCGAGTATAATTATTATTATTATTTATTTATCATTGCTATTACCATTATTATTGTAATTTATTACCATTATTCTTACTAATGACATCATTATACATACCTACCGGCTTAACACTTTTTCTACGAAAGCTCCGTTCTTGCTATGAGGTTCTAAAAGAAGCTCATAGCAGAAACTATCATTGTAGTCACTTGAGCTCACCTACAGTTTACTTCAGTCGTAAATAAAATACTATCACTGACTTCAGACGGGTTGTTAAATATGTTGTCCAAATTGCGAGAGAAAGAAATAACGCACTGGTTTTAATAATCAAAATTTTGATGCAGCATCTGACGATCCCGTCAGTACCGAAAGGGTTAAGCCTCCCAAGCTAAACAGAAGAAGGATTAAGGAAGGAAGGAAGGAAGGAAGGAGCGAGCAGCAAAACAAAAAGACAGCCCAGTCATACACAGACGTAACAGCGCAGCTGGCGTAACAGCAGACAACACAGCTAGAGGATAGAAAGAATAGAGCAGTGATGGTTAGTATCAGCATTGTCACTAGCGAAGCGAGGTAGGGAGACGAAAAGAAGGATGGAAAACGTATAAGACCCAAAGCATACCTACGCAAGACAATAGAAGACACTAAACATAACTATAGATCGCCTAGTGGCGCAAAGCCATCAGCCGCGGTGGGGGCAAATTTCATCGCCGACATTTTTGATGGCCAACTTATGCTAGTTTTTTGGTGTGGGTTATATCGAGGACAGCCCACCAACGTCCCTGCAAAAAAAGAAAAAAATCCCGAACATAGCTCAACTCCTTCTTCCTTTCTTTTGGGCGGAGAGCAAATTTCATCGCCGTCATTCTTTTATGGCCAGTTATTCCTAGTTTTCTTTGCATGGGTCACATCGAGCGCAACCCACCAAACTCCCTGCAAAAAATCATGAACATAACTCAACTCCTTCCACCACTTATTGGGCGGACAGATAACAAGTGGCTGGCATTCAAATACATTAGAACAAATGGTAAGAAAAGAAACATGTGACAGCGCGCGAAAATATATAAAATACTGAATGAGTTTACTGCATTTCCATCATATTAACCATCATAATTATGATAGATTTTTTCACATTAGGTCACAGAAAAAGAACGTAAACGATAGTAGGTATATTTCATTCAGGGCAGGCAAGGCCTACTCTACACGGCACGCACCTGATACCGTAATCAAAATACACCTATGGGAATTACCCAATTGCCGCACTAACTCTATTGCCGAACAAACAGTTATACTTGGTAGGTGAAAATAATAATCCCATCAAATAATAACGGTTTGTTCGGAAATTGAGTTAGTTCGGTAATTGGGTAATTCTCCTACCTGTTATGCATATAGGTATCAGAACCACGGGACAAGAACAAGACATGTATATAGGTACCACTTACAGCTAGGTGGAAAAGCTAAGAATGTAATAGGTAAGAGACACAATACAGCTGAGAAGAGAGAGTGTGCGTGTGGTCACGCCACCAAAGATCCATCGCTTCACGAGTGTTAAAGCTGCACTGCCATACAGCTGCTGCCTGCCGCTGTGCAGCTGCTGCAGTGATAACGCCCTTGCTGCGGTGCAAGGTCACGTATCTTATTGGTACGGAGGTGCACCCAGTTGTTATGCTCGCAGCTAATTAGGGAAAGTGAGGAAATTATAGGGGGAGCTGAAAAGTTTATAGGCTGTAACTTAGGTTTGCATTCTGAACCTTAGGGAACAGGAGTGACTGCCTTCCATTAATACGGTCGGACTTTCGGCTGACTGGTGCGAGGAGCATTCATAAATACGGCCAGGCCTTCGGCTTCCTGGTACAAAAAGCATTCATAAATACGGCCAGGCCTTCGGCTTACTTGTACAAAAAGCATTCATATATACGGCCAGGCCTTCAGAATACTGGCGACAAGTATTGATAAATACGGTCGGCCTTCGACTTACCGGTGGACCGAACATTCATAAGTACGGTCAGGCCTTCGGCTTACTGGTGCAACAAGCATTCATAAATACGGTCAGGCCTTCAGAATAGGTACTGGCGACAAGTATTGATAAATACCGGTGGACCGAACATTCATAAGTACGGTCAGGCCTTCGGCTTACTAATGCGCCGAGCACTGAAAGGCCGACTACAATTTCCAATGGTAGGTATTAACATCCCAATAAGATAAATAAATTTACGTTGTAGCAAAAGCATTGGAAGCGAGGCTAACCACATAACACGGGTAAAGTTTGGGATAGTTCTTCAATTTCGGAGTGAATTAGCATTCAGAAGAAAGCTGTGCTGCACATTTTTGGTGTTAGAAGAGACACACCAAAGCAAAGGGACGTTCAACTGAGAGAACACGCTCATCTATCATTTGAACTGTCCTTTGTGCATGCCGTCATTGTGCGCTGCAGGCAATAATACTGTCGGACGCTGATAACCCGCAGGGACGGTGGAGAGCTGGCAAACGGACTAGGTACACGGCTAATTAACATATGAGTATTTCCCTTGGCAAGCTAACAGTGGCGTTTACGAGAAAGCGACGATACAGCCATTCAGCAGCTGAGTTGAGGGGACACGTTCGTTTCACTGCTGTTAGCATCAGCCTTCGAAATATTTTTTTACCTTTGACGGGGTCAAATAAATTATTGCGCAAAATTGCCGGGTATCCACTATACAATAAAACACAGTTGTTGGTCGCTTGCTTGCTGCAATGTTGGTCCGTCTCTCCGTCACGCTCTATGGGAATAAGATAGGAATAAATTCAAGGACGTAGCGATCCGATGAATGGGAATAAGGTAGTGGGAAATTTGAGGACCCTGGCTCTAGATCTCCGGCCTCTGGATCTCCGGCTCTGGATCTCCGGACTCTGGATCCCGCGCTCTGGATCCTGAGCTCTATATATTGGGTTCTGAATCCCCGGCAGTTAGAAAAGCTCAGTCTCGCTCCTCAGTCTTGGAGTTTTCGTTCCTTTCGTGCATAATCCATTCCGCTTACGCTTTCATTAGCTGAATCATATTGTAGCAGTTCAATCTTCACGCTGAGCAGACGCCTTTTTATATTGAATTTCCATCGCAGCCAAATTTCGACGATTGAGGTTCAACCACAGTTCATTTACAGAAGATAGTTGTGTCAAATTTGGGTGTATGCGCTACCCTCTCAAATTTCCAGGTTTGTGACGTCAAAATTACGTCACGCCACTGTGGAAATACCAAAGATTCCTCGCTGCAACAGTGTGTGACGCAATTGTGACGTCACAAACCTGAAAATTTAGGGGCGTAGCGCATACACTCAAATTTGACACAACTATCTTCTGTAAATGAACTGTGGGTTCAACAATCAGTTGGTATCCACAATACGGTGAGCCCTGGGCATTTCCAGTGAATTATTTTGACTGAACTATATTTTCTTAGGGAAACTTAACGTTTGCTCAATTGCAAGCTGATATTTGCGCCTTATCTTGAAGGGGGGATAGTTTACTATCGCAAAACTCATGGCTGTACAACTTGCGATTCACTAGATAATGGAATATCAGACCTGCAGGGATGAGACCTATAATACAGCAAAACCTATACAGGGAACCGGAACAATAAAAAACTCAATCACAAAATTTTTGATGGCTGGGCGCTCTTGTCTTTCTAGATTCCGAACCAAAGCCCATTGAGCCTATTGATAACTTTGATGCCCACTGAAAAAGAAATAGTTGCAGTGAGAAATAATCCCAACTGGTGACGTCATCATGGTAAAAAAAATGTTTTCGTCGTGAATTCCATGCATGAAAGCATGTATAGTCCGAGAGCTCGTAAAAATTAATTTGTGGTACATCTCCAGTGAAATCGACTTGCAATGTACTCTACAGCACAGCCGAACGAATGCCCAGGTTTGAAGTCCACACAAGTCGCAGCACGGTGAATTTGATCACTTCGTTTTTTCCCTTAACATCGCCTTGCTTGGCGGAGGTATTCGCTCTCAGAGTGCTTTAGTTAGCTTATTAAATATGAAGCTCAGCCTGTACTATACCTGTATCACAAAAATCGACTCCAACTTTCACAATGGAGCGAACTTGACATTGAATATTGACGCAAAAAATTTTTAATTCAACCTCGTCTATATTGTAAAAAAAAATCATACTGTATTATGCATTCACATTATTTGAATGAACCTTTTTAGAGCACATATTGCTCTAAAGATCACATCTTTCTTTCAAAATTGATGTTTTTTCTTTATAATTAACCTACAGTAGCAATAGGCCTTGCGTGCTGCACTGTTGCGCTGAAGGTGCCGGGAACGAGCCCCGAGACAAGTGAGCGATCTTTGTGGTGCCCGGTGCACTGAGTCAAGAAACATGCTGGGTGTGCATAGTTACCGTGGGGCACTTACCTCGCCCAGAATGCGAGGGTAGGGGTGGCGCGGGTAGTTGAACCTTCCGCTACTGCGCCAAGCCATAGTTTTTAACGAACTGTGATCGACTGCAGCTGTACCCCTCGGGGTCCACTTGGCCTATATCTGCACCACGAACGGAAGCGTGCGGGTTTCCCAGTGGAGAGTACAGTAAAGGTTGACTTTGCCTGTAGATCACTCCAAACTCCGTAGATTACTCTAAACTCCATTTCATGCTTACACTGTTGACGTAATTTTTGTAGTAATAATTGACCTATGAAGCTTTCAACGTAACGTGATCTCTTATCTACCGCACCAAACATCACGTCACGCAAACACAAGATGATCCAACATCTCCAGGGTCGAGAAAAAGAGAAAATGATCGAAGAAACAGAAAACGAAACAGAAAATCCAATCATTACGACCGCCGTATTTTTGCGGCACACGAGCAAACAGAGGGCGCACGTGCTCCCGCACTCACCACGCGGATCATGGTGCGTACGCGTGGGCCATAAGTTGAGCGTGTACACGTGGGGTTGCAAAATGGCCCACGCCACCATATGCAATTGTGTCCAGCTGTAGTTCGTGTCGCCGCACTAAAGAATTTCAACAATGCTGTGAGGCTGTAGGTTTGCTTTAGCGGTGATAAGACTTACCTGAATTGAATATATTACCTGTTATTACTTATTTTGGTAAAGTTTCAGGGGTAACCTCAAGAATTCCAGTCAGCGAGAAGAGGCGTAGATCAAATGTTAGCTACGCTTATCCAGATACGTTGACGAGAACGGGATACGTCGAGTGGCACGACGAAAGGAACCAATAGCTCAAGGATCACTGCATGGGAACAGAAAGTTAAATTCACCACTTTAAATCGAGAATCAGAAGTTGATAATCGCAAGTGGACTGGACTTGAAACAGGCGAAAACTGAATTGTACGGAGCACGTCGCTAACGAAGAGGAAGAAACCTCCTGAAAACTAGACGAATTGCACGTCTCTCATCGAGCTGTAATTTTAACATTTCGTAAGACATGACAAGTCACAAGCACTTAACGGCCAAAGCTCCCCAGGCCATTTTAAGCTGACTTCTTCTCACTTCCGCTCCATCTATATATTTATGCTCCGCATATCAGCGGCTATCGATCATGCTTGCGGGCATTCATGACCATCGCTTTGGCGTAGATTCTTCTCCCCCTTCTTTTTTATTTCTCCTTTCTTTTTTCTCTTTCGTCTTCCATTTTTTCTCCTCTCGTTTCTCCATTCCTCTACATCCTACTAACTAACTAACTAACTAACTAACTAACAACTAACATAATGTTCGTCTACTGCCGCCTATCTAATCTAACCTAAGTTACGGGCGTGTAGTGCATATGGTTCAAAACAACACAATTCTCCGTCCGGACACGCTCTGCCCGCTAGAGGGCATGCACGATCATCCGAACACAATACCTAATCGGAAATTTCTACCTACAAGGCCGCCCACAATAGCTTCGTAGACATCGAATAAATGCCTATGATTTTGCGTTAGGGTACCCCCACCCCACATCACCGCCCGCTGGCAAGTAAAAGAGGGCAGACAGATGCAGACACACAGATTCACACAAGATACACCACGCTGTTCATACACCCGGCTTCCGTTCACGCTACAGCGAGCTGTAAAATAACTATAGAAAGTTTTATCTGCATGAGCTTCGCATTTTCTTTTCAGACACAAACGAAGCGCAGGAAATCCGCACTATCACCGCCTCGCTGGCTCTGCACCCCTTCGTACCATAAAGAACTGCGACCAATAGAGAGTAATTCCGGTGATGCATTCCAGGACCAATTTGTGAGAGCGGACGCACGGCTGCATGTGGACAGATGCATTGATGAGCAGCGGAGCGAGAGGAAGGTAGACGCTGCGGGCAGGTGTACGAGTGGTGGAGTTCCGTTGGTAGGTATAGTGACCGATAATGGGGACCTATCGAGTTGCAAGTTAATTATGGGAGGTGCATTCAAAGTTTCAGCTCCTAACATCCGAACCAAGCCTAAGTTTTCGTAGATTAGGGTTATTCGTAGAAGGGAAACTTGTTTGTTTCCGGTTGTTAACGGGTTCGGCATACATTCCCACGGTAGTGTAGTCCATTACCGGCAGGACACTAAAAAAGTGACAGAAAAAAAACAAGTAGGAAATCAATGCTTTTTAACTCAAAAACTACCTACTTGACGTAGAGAAGTAAAAAAAAGAGGCCCCAAAAAGGTGTGTCCTGAGGTTTTGTTTCTTGCCTATGATATGTAGGTTGCTAGACTAGCCTATTTCATTCCAGAATAATTCAACTTTTCAAAGTTTAAGTTGTCAAATGCGAGTGGGCAGCTATATTACTAAATAATTCGACGTGTTCCCAGCAACGTGAAATATCGACCAGAGCTAACTACTGCAGGGATGAATAGAAAGAATTTTTTACTCTCAACTGCAGGTTTCAAGACACAACGGTTAGGCATTCTTCATCAGAGGCAAGCTCATCGAACGCTCTTGGATATCTGGGGACACCCACCAGACGTTGCACACAGCGAACGGGCTGTCTCCTGCTGTTTTCTTCCGAGAGTTGCTGTATGTATGTCGGATTACAAGAATCTTTTAGGAGCAAAAGTTCAACATTGAGCGAGCAGATATGAAACTGACTCACAACCCGTCTCCGCTACCCATGCACTCAGCGGCCGAGTTGTCAAAGGCGTCAAGGTGGCCAAGACATGCGGAGTTTCACCTCTACCAACACGGAATTTTGCTAAGGCACTCCGGCATCGAGAGGTCAAGAGAAGTACAATTAATCCTCCCAATGTCCCTTGGTCCTGGCTGCTTATCCTTTTCTTGACACTGTACTATTAAAAATGCAGGTTGGAAGTAACAAAGAAATCTCGTTTGATGTGTTCGCTACGGATTTATATAGCGTGGAGCAGTCTCGCACCGAGAGGCGTGGAGAGGTACGGTGAGGGATTCCAAATTGAGTCCCAAAACTGACTGTTTCTTCTGCTCTTCACACCACCAGTTCTTCAACATTCTATACTTGAGGCTAAGGAAAACCTCGTTAGATGTGTCACTATATATATATGCGAGATAATATACGTTCATTACTCTTCTTTCCGAGCAGACGCATTCGTGCCCAGTAGTAGAAGGTGGCGTAAGTGCGCCAGATCTGGCCAAGGCGTCGGCAACCCTCTTCGATTTGGCCAGGCACCCACGCACATCCAAAACGACTTTGTCAAGCACCCACGCACATCCAAGGCAGTAAATATTGCTCCTCTGGCCCCGGCTATCTTCTCAAGGGCTTTTCCATGTCCCTACACCCATGAGGGGCCCGACCAAGACAGAAATGGTCCCTTTATTTCAATGAAACTTCCCTTCTCTTCCATGGCAGACAGATAAGATGATGTTATCAGAGCTATTGGAGGGCTCAGCGTCTCCCCGACGAACGCTATCTGCTAACATCTGCGGGATGAGCCATAAATTCGAAATTATTGTAATTACATCATAATACATAAAGGGCGAGGAGCCATAATATCGGAAGTACAGTAATGTAATTCAATCGTAAGGGATAATGCGCGAGGAACCATAATGTCAGAAGTAGTGTAATTAAATCGTGAGGGATGCAGTGCGTTGAGCCTTAATGTTGGTAGTATGGTAATTAAATCATAAAGGATACTGTGCGAGGAGTCATAATATCTGATGGGTGGAAATACTGTACATACATAAGACATACCGCTACCAAGGATAGGCCACATAATGTCTTAAGTTATTGTAATTGAAATACTAGCCACAGGGTCTATGCAAAAAACAACAATACCTCACCAAAAGTAACTAAATAAAACAACACTACCCTAGCAGATATAATACATTATCTACGGTAATAAAATCACAGGACACACCTAACTGGAAGTACTTAAAACATAGCACTTACAGAGAGATAGCCCACGTCTGATACCTGTAACTGAATTATGCGAGACGAATGTCTATATGACGTATGTATTATAATTGTCAGAATTGCTGGATAAGCCAATGCAAGTTTTCTCAGTCATGGTCGAAAAATACAAGATACTGCGCGATAATCTATCATACATGGTTTATGGTGACTATATCCTTCAAGATATTGGGTAAAGAATACAAAACATGGTTATGGTAATTAAATCCCACGAGACACTGCGTGAGGAGCCACTCACATACAATTTACGGTCTCTAATCCTACGAGAAGATACTACTTACACAGTCACCATATAAGATTGTGTGTCATTCAATTCTACGAGAAACAGCATGAGCAGCCACAATCAAAGACTACTGCAAAATTAAATCAAAATTGCTGCGCGAAAAGTAAAAATAACATAGTAATGGTAAATACCGAAAAACAATGCGCAAGCATCTGTGGCTATCTGAATCATAGCCTACACATTATGCGAGAAGCCGCTAGATCTAAGTTATGACTTCTTGAATCAACCGCAATTAGGAGCTATATCTGCATTATCGTAATTATATCACACACGATACAGCCCCGCGAATCACATGCAAATGTCTTAATCATGGTGATGAAATTCCATGAGATATTACCAGAGGAGTCACAATATATGAATTATGGTAATTAAATCCCATAAAATAGGTTACTGCATGAGGAGTCACAATATCACAACAGGGGTAATTACATTCTAAATCCCCCAAGATATTGTCTGAGGAGTCACAATGTCTGAATTATGGAATGAAAATCTGACAGGATATTGCCTCAGGCGTCACAAATATCAGAATTAGGGTAATATATATAGAAAACCCACAAGATACTGCCTCAGGCGTCACAAATATCTGAATTAGGGTAATATATATAGAAAACCCACAAGATACTGCGCGATGAGCCATAATATCTCAATTGTGGTAGCAACTTAATTCTTACAAGATACAGTATTTGCTGAGGAGTCATGCTGACTTACGGTAAACATCCCACAAGACTCTGCCTGATCGAGGAGCTTTTCTAACTGAATTCTGGTAACTAAATCTCACAAAATACAACTGGAGGAGCCATGAGATCTGACGGATGTTGCAATTAAATCGAGAGCTTAGAGCCAGAAGTGGCTATGTCCATTTTTGGCAAAATCTGGTTCCATTCAGAAAGTGGGTGCCCTTGAGGCATATTTTTAGTGTCACGGGTGTCTATGTCGTGTATTTTCATGCCAAATCTCTTCTTAATGAAGAGACATGGCATAGACACCCGCGACACTACAAATATGCCTCACAGGCACCCTTTTGGTGAGGGGAACCCGATTTCACCAAAAATGGACATAGCCACTTCTGGCCCTAATCCCTCGAAATACAGCAATACTGCGCGTTGCACTGCACACAAGGGAGAGATGACAGCCAAGCTGCTGCACACGCTGCAGCAGTCACCCCGAGTGACACGAACTAGAAGACAATAAAGCGGTCAAACATCCAGCAAACTCGGGTCCAGGAGCCACAAAAATCAATAGTAACCGATGGTGATGACTGGCAAGGTCTTGCAACCTGAGGCGTGACGTCACGTGATCCCGAGACGGGGGCTGCGTCCCCAGGGGGCTTTATATTTTTCCCTTCAGGGACCGTTTGCTTCGATCGATACGACGAGTTTCCTTCATCCAAATTGGCCCTTTTGGGTTATACAAACACGTCATTATTCCAGGTTGGGGTTAAGAGACTTGTGACCCGATTGGGGGATACAACACCGTTCTTAAAAGTGGCGTTAATCAGATTTACCTCTTTAAAGGTCAATGTAAACTTTATGATGTAGAAATATTTGTGCATTTATTGGGTTATATAAACAAGTTTTTATACTAGTTTTGGGGCTAGGACAAATTTGGCCCAGTTGAGTCACACCAACATTTACCTCGTCGTTATGAAGTGGGCAAGTATCTACTTAGCGAAAGGATTTTTCGCAGTCCAAAAATACTTTTCAACTTTGTGGAAGATGTTTCCTCGCTCTCACAAATGCCAGGCATACCAACAAATCCAGAAAGAAAACCAGTAAAACCACCAGTAACAGAAATGAACAACGACGCACCAACGACGTGGGACAGAATATCAACAGGTTTTATGGAAGTTCTGGCGTAGAACATACTGTATACAACAGGCTGCAGAAAAAGCTTAGAAGCACAAACACTTTGAAAAGAGATCTGAAACAGAATATACCAACCATACGTTGTAAAAAAAATGTCTGGGACAGAAATACCAACAATAGGTTGTACAAAAGATCTGGGACAGAGACAACAAAAAGCCTAGAACAGGAAAGTCTCTTTTATTAGATTCTACCTACAGGTCATTTAATTTTAAAATACAAATTCTGCTCCTGGGAGCAATAAAGCTCGACGCTCCAGGTCAGATGGTCGGGCTGCTGGAGGCAATACTGCCAGTGTTCCCTAACAACATTTCTGGCAGACTCTGAGCTGTTTTGCAGTTTGCTGGAGCCGCCAAAAATTGTGCTACCTATGGCAAACGCCCAAACAAAGTTCAACGAACAGCCTCCGAAACTAAAACAATAACCTAGTTTTTGGGACGGCTAAGCATTCAGTTGCTGCGTATACGGTGCCGTACATAGGCCGGTTCATACGATAGTCTTTTGCTCTGATTTCGTTTTTCACAGCGTTGGAATGCGTTGCTGTCTGCCTTCAAGTCAGCAAAAGCGTACAGCTCTCTCCGTTCCAACTCTTTTAAACCTGGAACGCGACATCCAAAACATTCCTAGTGACATTTGCTAAGAAAACTAACGTGACAGTTAGCATTTTAGCGAATCTTTTAGTATGCAAACAGCTGCGTTTGTCAGGGTGTGACGAAGCATTAGGATATTTTGAAGTATGAACGCAGGGCTAGAGACTAGCGAGTGAATCCTCCTACCTTATTCTGAGGGAACGTGTGGAGTCGGCCTGGGAACGCGACTCCCCAAACTTACCGTTAAATTTAAACCTCTTTCCAGTTACATCAAAGACCAGTTGGTTGGACAGTCTAATTACTCGGATACATTATAAACGCTAGTAAAGTAACGCGACATATGAACGTAAACTTTTACCAGCCAAGTCCAAGTTCAATTCCACTTTCAAAAAATATTATAAGCGGGTGTAAAAAACGTCACCAATAAACTTCACTCTTACCCGCCAGCTCGATCTTCAAGTCCCTTTTAAACAGTGTCAGTCCAATGAAGATTTAAATTTAATTCAATCAGTGAAGCGTGTAACATTACAGTGATGCAGGGGATATTTAAGGCCAATAACATCGCAAACATTTCATGAGACTAAAGCACCGGCCGGCATTGTATTCGCGTCAGAGTCAAAACTAAGGGCGAGCAGCAGAGGGGGGCGGCACCCCCTGTGTGTCTGTATGTGTGGTGTGCGCTCGTAAAGTGCAGGGACCGCGCAGAATTACACAACTCCAGGGACCGTCTCCACAGGGCTGCTCCTCTGCTCTCTCGACCGAAAAACGGCCAGTTCGTTTGCCGGTACGTAGCGAATAAATAAGCGGAGGGAAGGGTGACCAACAACTGAGACGTCTGCGAAGAAAAGGGTAACATGGAGCCAAGTCGTCGTCTGCTCCGAAGAAAAGGCCCACACAATCGGAGACGTCTGTATGTGCCACGGATCGGCAACGTGTGGCCGGGGAAGAGGGTAACCGCGATTACAGAAGTCGGACTGTTGGACCCAAGAGAAAATAGTGACCGGGCTTAGTGACCTAGGCGTCAGTCTCCCTAGGTAAGGGTGGTATCCCGAGGTCAGCCGAGCAGGGCACCCGGATCAGATACATCAGATCCGGAATAAGCGCAGCCAGGACCAGATGCAACTGTCCATCTGGGAAAAGCGTGACCAGGATCTACATTAGACATCTGCCGCGCAGGGTAAAAGAGTGACCAGGTTCTGAGATATCTGCCCCGCAGGGTAACTTAATGACCATGTTCTGAGAGGTCTGCCCCGCTCGGTAAAAGAGGAACCGGGATCTGAGAAGTCTGGTACGCAGGGCAAAAGGATAACCATGATCTAAGACGTCTGTCCCGCATGGCAAAAAGTGACCAGGTTCTGAGAGGTCTGGTCCGCAGGGTAAAAGAGGAACCAGGATCTGAGAGGTCTGGTCCGCAGGGCAAAAGAGTAACCAGAATCTAAGACATTTATTCCGCAGAGTAACTGAGTGACCAGGATCTGAGAGGTCTGCCCCGCATGGCAAAGAGTGACCAGGATCTGAGAGGTCTGTCTGTCCCGCATGGCAAAGAGTGACCAGGATCTGTATAAACCAATTTGTAAACAGAACTTTAAAAATGGCAAGCAAAAATCTAAGAACGACCGGTTCGTCCGCAGATTTGCACAGTTTAATTTGCAATGAGATGAACGCGAGCCCTCGTCGAAATTGCTCCAGCAAATCAGGCTAAGCCACACGGCAGAAGTTCACTCTTATATTGCTAATAACAAACATCAACCCTGATGAATAAGTCTCCAAACAAGTGAGGCTGAGCCACCGGCTCCAATATGCCTGGTAATAGCCATCAACCCCTGTTAATAAGTCTCCCAAGTAATCCGGTATTCGCAATACAACTACCACAACTAGTAATGGCATACAGCCCTCACCTCAGTCCCACGCAACGGAGAGAGATACAAGACGGTACCGTAACACTCATGCACCACATTACAGTTCACGATTGTGGCGATCGACGACGAGAAAGGAAGAAGCATACAAGTTGTTAGGACGTTTTATTATACTCAGAACTGTGCTGGCGTGGAATCACATCTGGAATCTGTGTTCGGCCGTTAGGAACTGCATGCAACAATGTAAGCCGAGAATAATCTTAGGAGGGATTCTGCTTAGCAGCAATTTGGGATTGCGTAATGCTTTACTTAGCTTTTTAATACCCGTCTTTTGAAGCACTGGCGTGGAGACTGAATAATAATGAAATGAGGAGCACATATGGTACGCCGGACAGCACTAGTCTGAAACCTGGACATTCTCGGTGATGGTAAGTGATGGTGACGTGTACGCGCGGTGCGCGTGTACGTGTCTGGCTGTCTGCAGTGCAGTGACAATTTGACAGTCCACCTTGTG
>LQNS02278161.1:9634547-9703177 GCA_001587735.2 Parhyale hawaiensis
TTTGAGCCTCTGTTGCGCAACGTATAAACAGCACGGCACTTGTGGGGCCACACACGCACGCACACGCACCGCGCGTACACGTCACCATCACTTACCATCACCGAGAATGTCCAGGGTTCAGACTAGTGCCGCCGGACATCGCTCTAAAGGAAGACGATGGAGATCAGACAACCCAGTTTTCTACTAGGAATATAATGAACACATCAACCCTAGTCAGTAAATGCCTGAAGTAATCCGGTATCGGTGGTAACGCGACCGGTAATGGCATGTCCCTCGCAACAGCGCGCGTGGCAATACGGAGCACCCTTCCAGAGCTGATCCTTCCCTCCGTTGGGGCTCCTTCCATTACGCGTAATCCATTACGTGGCGCCTGTTGGAGTCTCAGCACATTTGCATGTCGCCAAATGGACAAGTCGACGGCGCAATTACGATAGACTCTCGCCAATGACAGACTCTCCGTTGCCTAATATCAGTCTTTTGAAATCTGCTTGAGAATACGGAGGAATCTTTAAAACTGGTCACGCGAGTGGAAGAGTTCGCTAAGGTAGAGGAACCCTAAAGGAGGGCTGTTGGGGGTTTCCCTCTAATTACTTATTTCAGATACAAGTATACGTGATAGACAATTTCTCTCATATCAGAAAACTTTGGAGACTAAGCTGATGCATTGATATTGTCAACAATTCTTATTTGAGACTCGCGTATAATAATTCTGCCATGAGATACCTATCCTATAAAATTTCAATGTCTGCAGGATTATTCATAAAATCAATATCACTGTATAGATAAACATATTTCTAGACACCGATATTGGCATACAGAAAGATTATTTCCATTTCTAATATTATCTCAAAGAATAATTAGCAATTGTTTCAAGTTAGAATGAATTCAAGAGCGTATCATATGCTGTCGAATAAAATTCGATATGAGATCTGAACCTTGCAATACAAAGGCGAATCAAATTTGAAGACCTATAAAAGAAGAGCAGCCCAAGCTCAGTTGTAACAAATTTTGTTATGAAGGCTGAACATTCACTACAACGAATGGCAAATCAAATTTGAATAGGGAAGAAGTGCGTTCCAAAAACCGTTGAAACAAATTCCGATAGAAATGAAGAACACTCCATGGAGTGGTGAGCTGCAGAGCCAACTAGCACGTTCCCACGAGGGCGCCCTCAAGCGTAAGTCCATTGAGGAGATTCGAACTAATGATACTGGCGCTGACACCAGCCAGTGGTGGTAATGATGCCAGCACCTCCACTACAGGGTAAGTGAACGTGGCGTTGGCAACCGAATATAGCGCTGGTAAACGAGGGTAATCGTACGCAGAGCTGGTAATCGAGGGTAACGGTGTGTGTCACTCTTTACCGAGGGTAACAGTACGTGGCAGTGATACGCCAGGGTAACCATACGCATTGGTGATGTGGTAGCCAAGTTACCGAAGGCAGCAGCGTGCGTCGGTAGTTACTGAGAGTAATAGTGCGTGGCGTTGGTAATCAAGGGTAACCGTAGATAATGCTGGTAACCAAGGGTGATCGTGCACGGCGCAGGTAACCAAGGGGAATCGCGCGTGTGCGGTGAGCGAACGTAACCATAAGTGGCGTTTGCTACCGAAGGTAACCGTGAGTGGTGCCGGCAACCGAGGGTAGCTGTGCAGGTAAATTAGATAATTTATTAGCTTATTTATTAAGCCTGCAAGCTCAGTTACTACACGGTGCGCAACACACGATGGGCAGCGCAGGGAACACAGGGCATCTTAGAAAAAAAAAACACAATAAAATGGCCACCAGTAGGAACAAGAAAGTGGAAGGAAGCACTAGGAATCAAGAAGTACAGCTACAGCGAAGACATTAAACAATGTAACCAATGGAGTCTCATGTAGTGTGCGACTCTAAAAACGAAGCACTAACCTTTAAGAAACCGAACGCAATGGCCACATGTAACTTATCCTATCTGTTCCCTGACGGGACGGGGAAAAAGTCGTTGAACCGAAATTTGGCGAGTCAGACGCGTCATAGGAAAATGGAGACTAATGCATGGAGCGGTAGCAGCTTTAGAATTTAGGAAGTGAAAGCGACAAAGGATAGTTACGTTTTATAACTTCATGAGGCACACTGTAACCTTTGTTACCGTATAAACAAACGCTTGTCTCTAGTAGAAATTAGCCTTTAGGTAGAGTATGTCAACGAGAAATAGAACAGCGACCGTTGCGTATTATAACTGAACGAGATACATCACAAAACGCCAACCGTAGTTAATATACATAAAAAGAGACATGTACGCCGAGTAGATACTGGCCTTTAGAGAGAGAAAGAAAAGGCGAGCTCTTTATAAATAAACGAAGGCCAGAGCGTCGGTCACGCTCGTGTACGCACAGCGTTTGCTTGCTGCTGATCGATAACAAAGGGCACGCACGATACGCTACTACTGCTGCTGCTGCTACTTAGGTTTGGCTGCGTTCCAGCCCTTGTCTGCTCTACCATGGATACATTTGAGCAATAAGCTTTTAAGGATAAATTATATCGTCGGTTTCTTGTAGAAATAGCATCATTTGAAACGCTGTTGATGAAGATTACCGGTACTTAAACAATTAATAATAGCAGGTATGTACTCACGACAAAAATATAGAAAAACACTGATGAAGTGTATCCAAAATTCTACCCACGCTGGGAGCGGAACCTGAGGTTCCTACCTCATTCATAGTGTTCCTAGTTAACAAACAAATGGTAGTTTACTAAGAAATTATACGTTTTATTCAGGGTTATAAGAATACAGTCTACAGTGTTACCACTCATTTTCCTTTTGCATTGACGTACGATAAAGGCTGAACTACTACAAAGTCAGAAGGACACACGCCGCACCCCATGCAGCCCCTGCTATACAGTACCTATCTAATTCACCGAATCCAAGTTACGCAGATGTAAGGAAAGTAACAAGACGCTACGATTGAGGCACTTCTTCCAAACCGAAAAAGCACTGAGCTCGTTTGCTCATGAAGAGAATAGTGATGCAACGCCAGTACAGTAACGAAATGAGGAAGCCTTCAGCTCCTCGTGTTACCCACGCAGCTGTCCAGTGAGTCACCGAGATTGATTGTCGATAAAGGAAGAGATTACGTGCATGAATATATATAGTATTCCAGGCGATAAATCTAACATGAAGTATGACTGGGTGAGCAGGCTAGTCACGACTCACGAGTAAAGCACAAATCGAAAATTCAACCTCAATTCATGAGAAAATTTCTAAGTTTATAGCGTCCATATATCTTTCCTACATAGGATCGAATTAACTGTACAGCTTCCATTCTTTAAACAAATTTTCGATCAGAATAAGCCTAGAATAGGCCTATAACTCAGCACTGCAAAACAATTACAGTACTTCTTTTGATATGCTGATCAAGATCTGGGCATAAACGCCACCATCCCTGCATATGTTCTAAATTGGTCCAAAACTACCATGCAGGCAATACATCACAGTGAAAAATATTTATCGACACTTTCCAAACAGGTCTAGAGCCATGTTTCACTTGCAGCTGATCCCAATGAGTCATCTCCACGCTTTCCAAACTGATCCAGAGCCACGCATCGCACGCAGTTGATCCCAATGAGTCATCTCCATGCTTTCCAGACTGGTCCGGAGTCATGTTTCGTAAGCAGTTGATCCTAATGAGAAATTTTCAAGTTTTATATACGCAGTGGCCCAGAACCACATTTCGCGTGCAGCTGATCCCAATGAGTCAAAGCTACACTTTCCAAACTGGTCCAGAACCACATTTTACGTGCAGCTGATCCCAATGAGTCATAGCTACACTTTCCAAACTGGTCCAGAACCACATTTTGCGTGCAGCTGATCCCAATGAGTCATAGCTACACTTTCCAAACTGGTCCAGAACCACATTTTGCGTGCAGCTGATCCCAATGAGTCATAGTTACACTTTCCAAACTGGTGCAGAACCACGTTTCGCGTGCAGCTGATCCCAATGAGCCGTAGGCTTATCTACACTTTCCAAACAGGCCTAGAACCACATTTTACGTGCAGCTGATCCTAATGAGTCATAGCTACACTTTCCAAACTGGTCCAGAACCACATTTTGCGTGCAGCTGATCCCAATGAGTCATAGCTACACTTTCCAAACTGGTCCAGAACCACATTTTGCGTGCACCTGATCCCAATGAGTCATAGCTACACTTTCCAAACTGGTCCAGAACCACATTTTGCGTGCAGCTGATCCCAATGAGTTATAGTTACGCTTTCCAAACTGGTCCAGAACCACGTTTCGCGTGCAGCCGAACCCAGTGAGCCGTATCTACACTTTCCAAACGGATCCAGAGTCAAGTTTGGCCTGCAGTTGCTCACATGCAATCCACACTTTCCAAAACGGATCCAGAGCCACGTCAGGCATGCAGTTGCTCACACGAGTCACCGCAACTGATCGAATGTTAAGGATATTATGGACCCAACAGGGGACATGAGGGACTAATGCCGCCGAGATGAATGGCCAGCTGCACATCCCACAGCAGCTGTTGCTTTCCTCACCATCCGCGCCGGCACATCACCCACACCATTTTTTTCATTGCCAATTCACTGCTGACAGGCACTGAAGTTTAGAGAATGATAAGTACTTGGACTGAAATTGCGGTAAATGTTTAGGATGTGGCCTTCCAGATTCAGATAATATGGGTTAGATTAGATAGGCGGCAGTAGACGAACCAAAGATTAAGGCATCAGTTCCAGCTAACCCGTAGCTATCGTAACCTCTTTGTAACCAACCCTATCCTAACATATACGGTACTCTGAAGGGCGCAACATATCATACCGCTATCAATTCCATATTATTAGAATGCGAATGGAGATAATCTAAAATACGCTTAAGATGCGTTAACGACGCTGATATTCAGGGCAGTATGCAGCCATATCAATCTCTGATACTGAAATCGTGGAGTGCCAGAATTTCTTGCTGCCATCCGACCGCCTTGTATTAAAATTTTTTACGATCTTCACAAAGATCGTTGGTAACCTAATTGAGAACTATTATATTTTCCGCCACAATTTTCTCGACCTCGTCGTGCAAAACCAAGACATCTTCAATGATATTACAGGAGCTCCCCACATTTTTGGCCTGTGGATTAAGTCTAGCAGGTTTAACAATTTCGCAACGAAAGTTTATTAGCCACGCAGCAACCTCAACTCAATTTTGGACCGCCCCAAAAGCAAAAATAGTCGATCAGGTGCTAGAGCGGCCTAAAATTCTGTCAGGGTGAGGTATTCCGAATGTATTATAAGTGAGCTTGCTATCTTTAGTATAGCGATATTTGATCTAAAGTTGTTACACAGCAGCTGCGCCACATATACGTTCAAATGTCATGACCATGTTGGAACCGAACCACGGAATGTTTCAAACATGAATAATCATACACCTTCTTCAAATGTTAAGACCACGCTGGGACTGAATCATGATGGATATAGCCTAAATATGAGCAGTACCTATGAGCAGTAGGTATATTGACGAGTGACGTTTTGGAGTCCCGCAACATGATCGGAAATGGTTAAAGCAGTTCCGGCAAAGCCAGGCCTATAATAATGGGAATAGCTTAATTCAGTTCCGGAAAGCTACTCGATGGTGCCTATATACGCTTATAGCAGCTGAGTTAACACAAATTCGCACACAAAACGCGGTTGATATCGCAACGCAGATGGCGCCTTGCAGCAGATGCACTGGGCCCATAAAAACCATACATGCGATGGGCGCTACGCTTTCATCGTCGCTACCATAATAACAGAGCCGTAAATGTCTTTACAACAGCCGTGAAATGTTTGCGGGAGTCGCTCTTAGGTAGCTCGCGGTTAGGGTATCAGCGACGGTGGTTAAGGTATCAGTGACGGTGGTTAGGGTATCAGCGACGGGGGTTATGATATCAGCGACGGGGGTTTGGATGTCAGTGACGGTGGTTAGGATATCAGTGACGGTGGTTAGGATATCAGTGACGGTGGTTAGGATATCAGTGACGGTGGTTAGGATATCAGTGACGATGGTTAGGATATCAGCGACGGTGGTTAGGATATCAGTGACGGTGGTTAGGATATCAGTGACGGTGGTTAGGATATCAGTGACGGTGGTTAGGATATCAGTGACGGTGGTTAGGATATCAGCGACGGTGGTTAGGATATCAGTGACGGGGGTTTGGATATCAGCGGCGAGGGGTTAGGATATCAGTGACGGCGGTAAGCTACCAATGACGGTATATAACATAGCTCAGGAATTTCAAACCCACCAAACAACCAAAAACATATAATGAATTCAGTTACCTGTACTACACACATTTGATATTAAAGCATGCAAAACACTGAAGGACTGCCAAAGGAAGCACACCACCGTGGGAACGGCTGGCAACAAAGCAGCATTGGGTAATCAGCTCCTCCTCCATCACAGCTCGCCAATTAACGACAGAGAAATTAACCTCATGTGGTGAAAGGGTCCGCAGGAAATTGATGGGCCGTGTAATTGAATGTGTTTCCCTGCACCGGCCCCCGTCTCTGGTATGGTAAAAAGTTTTATTGAACGTAGCGTATCTTGGATTAGATTGCAATCAGCATTTTTTTTTGTTAGATTTCCATCAGCGTGTCTTGGATTAGATTGCTTTAAGCGTTTTTTATTAGATTGCTATCGGCGTATCTATTTGGTTACATTGCTTCCAGAGAATCTTTAATTAACTGGCCATTACCGTATCTTTTATTGAGTTGCTATTAGTGTTCTTTTACTAGATTGTCATGACCGTAACTTGGATTGTACTGCCTTCAGCGTACCTTTGATTATTTGAGAACATTTCGGCCGAAAGTCGAAAGCATAAATTCACTTCTGACGACAGTGTTCGGATTGAACAGCAAATCCTCAAGGTGATATTGCTCAGTCTGATGACCTCAACAGCCGTAATGTCTCGACTACACTGTACAAACATTCGCACGTGCAACATGATGCGATGCGCAGCTCGTACGCCATTCATGCTACCGTATCTATGCTACCGAGTTGAAATATATTTCAGGACGACGAGTGAGCTGCACATCCTCGCTACAAGTTGTTCGTACGAATGTTATGGTGTGTCCTCTGCATACGAGACGGCATACTCGCATGTCCTTCATGCGTGAACTGTTAACTTTAACAGCTCTTTGTATCTAATTTAACCCTGTTGCTGACAAGCTGTGTTCCACGTAATTGATTGATTGGTCGATTAATATTGAGAAGTTCTGGGGCTACAGGGCCAACATAATTCAATTTTCAACTGAACCATCAATGATAGTAAATCTTGCTCCGTTGGATAACTTACAAGTGACCTGTTAATTCAAAGAATTATTCCTGTCCGTAGCTCACCAAATATTCTAACCAATAGTATATGGCGGTCCGGCCACGAGCGTGAAAAAAATAAATGCGAGGCGTTCAGCCTCCGGATCTATCTACCGGCTCTCATATGAGGGCCGCAACTAGGTAGAAATGCCCACATCTGCTATTTATAGCGAAAAGTGGCTGAGTGGCACGAGCGGCGCCACACAGTGTTAGCCATCGATCGCCACACGTGCGCCACAATTACAGGACCCGACAAAGATACCGACAGCCATGGAGAGACAGAGAATAGACTGGCTGTGGGACTGCAGCTGAGTGTACGTCACGGGCGTGACAGCCTCCATGTGCGTACATGACAGCGGCCACCGTACACACACACGCAATCAGACAATGGGTTATATGAGAGTCAATACGAATATAAGTACAGACGTTATACAATAGGGCGCTATACAATTAGTGTTATCATTACTGTGTCTATTAATAGTGTCAATAGGTACCATGGTCGGGCTAATAGGAATATAGGCATGGATGCCATGCTATTAGGTTACGTACTGGATTTATAGTAATATCATTATGGCTTTATGATCACAGACGATCTAATATACAGACTATAGGCAATGTATAGTACTGCGCTTTGAAACTAGAGTTGACATTAGCGTCTATATTAATAGTATCAACACGATAGTTGGACCAATGGAATAGAAATACAAGTGTGTATACAGAATGCTATCATCGTTCTCATAGCAATATTATTATTACCATATTCATCTATAGATGAACCAATAGCCCTACAAAAACTCTACTCTCGCACGGTAAATCAGCGCTACTTGATAAAGCGCATTGCGCGCCCATTTAAGGATTACTTTCATATTGTGTGTGTATAATTTATCTATAGCTCCCATAAAAGACCAGGATGAACTCAAAAATTAAATATCAACGCGAAAGATGGGCGCATTTGCAGCCAAGCCACAAGGGTAAAATATGGGCAGGAGGCCGCAGACCTTCCGGCAGTTTTTCCTATTCTTGGGACAGGACACATATACGTTCACCTCAGTATATATATGTGTAGCTATATATATAATGAGCGGTGTGTATTCAAAATACGGGCGGCGCGGTGTACCTTTGAATTTGTGCCAAGATCGACTTTTTCGCTTATTATTAAGGCGTGATCGATTGGTACAGCAAGAGCATGTTAAACAAAGCTCATTTGCTTCCACTTGTGATGAGCTTCAGTCATAAGCGTTGGCTTCGCTATTATGGATCGAGTTTCAAGGGTTAAAATCACACTTATATATCCAGATAGCGATTAAGGCGGCTGAAAAACCATCAATTCTCATACACAAAGTGAGTTTTCGTCCGTTTCAATCTCAATCGGGTTGCTATAAACAACTGCTACACGATCTAAGTCGGCGAAACCAACTGTGCTATCGGAACTACGGACGAGTTAAGGCCAACGAGCTTAGCCTAACTACCCGTGGCCATGCCGATCGATGACGGCTTCAGTCGAAACATAAATTTCAACTGTGTATCAGTGATATATTTTTTTCTTCAGAACCCATTCATAAAGTCTATTATCACTACAGACGCCAGGCATACAAGTTATAATAGTAGTTATAATCATAGCATGCACTAGCTGCTAGAAAGTCCAACGAGAGCAAATGAAGGTGTGACATCAGCGATATTCCTGTACAGCAGCAAACACCACGACACGCACCTGAGCCAACACCTGTAGCCGCCTCACTGGAGCGGCTAGCTATGGTGGACCTAAAACTAAATTAAGCAAAAACTTCAGTTTTGGACAGGGTACTTTTTCGTAAAAAGCACAAAGTCAAGCAAAAGTTGTTTTGCGTCTCGGAAAACGTTTTCTTTCTCCGGTCGGTAGAAGTTCCCGAAATCGCAAATATATCGACGTTTTCACTCTCAGTGAAGCCTGTGGAATCTAAAGTCAATTTCAAGCAGCCATTGCGTTGGATTTTAGTTGAGATTCGCTCTGTGACGGCGCATCACAACAACAAAGGACAAAGCACTGAAGTAATAATTATACGTTAAGTTTTGGCCGAAACTCTTTCTCTATATCGTGGCACTCAAGGCTTGATGATACGCAACAGGTTAGCGCACTGCCGTACGCGGCGGACGTATAGGTACCTACGTTGGAGCGGTGACGTCATATGGTCATTCGATCGTAGCAATTGTCGACCATAATTCAGATTTGAATTAGGAATACGCATCGAAGTTAGTTTAGAAAGAACAATGATCAATGTGATACTGTACGCCAACTTGTCGTCATATTTAATAATTATTTAGTATATTTACGTTGTTTTTCTGTAACAGGCCTCACCCGGCCGGACCGTTTGTTTGTAAAATGTGGATCCAAGCTGTGCTGTCGTTAACAGATCCAGACCTCTTCTGCTAACCGTAAAAACTACAGCTCATTGGAAAAAACTATGGATTATCATTCACCATGCAATGGCAACGGCATCGTTCCGTACGACAGTTTAGATGTAGGGATTTTTTTTTTTCGGTAGTAACCAAAAGTAGGACGGGACACTTACTTGAATAGCTATATTGCTGCTACCTCGCGTGCAGTGTATAGTAGTTTAGTAGCTGATATTTTTTCTAATTTTACCAAGCAATTGTATGGCTTCTGCCTACACTATTATGAAATAGACGTTTAAAATTGCTTCAATATTACTTCACCTGAAGGAACGAAATTTGTTTCTCTGGTGCTTTAATGTTTTCTATACAAATCTTGTTAAAAGAGTTCATCTACCACGGCGTTTAATCATACGCATCTGAACCAATTTTTGTGGCAGCAGTGTGAAATTGTAGAGGATAGCCGGTCATTGGTAGCAGATAAAAATAAACCGAAAACATTAAGGTATCCACTATCCACACACATGATTCCATCTCCAGAATGGCATATTACTCTGGATGGAACTCGCTTGATTTATTGCATTTTAAAGACGATGAACTTGACTCCAAAACTGCTTCTGACACATATGGGCATTTGCCGTGTTAAATTCATCTGTTGTTTTGCAAGCCTTAAGCCAACGCTCTTCCAAAATTTCATCCTCTAGAACGCTGCAAAATTCCTAGGTCCTTTTAAGAGTATTTTTGTGCAACCATAAATATAGTAAGACACTCAGAAGTTATTGAGATGCAAAGAGTGGAAAAAACGATGAGACTAGGAGAACGTCAAGCCAGAAAAATAACTTGAACATGAAAAGGGCAAGCAGAAAAAGAAGAGGAGGAGCCGCCCATAAACATCAGGAGGAACACTAAAAACGAAAGACTAGCGGCACGATAGAAAAGACGTTCCAATGGCACAACTAAAGCTACGGAGGAGTCGAGTAGGAGCCGAGAGTGTGGAGCAAGAGCCGAGCAACAAGACGTAGGAGGCACAGCACTAGAGGCACCTACAATAATTGCGTCTAATTCAGTCTTTACAGGGCAAATTAGGTGCATGTGCACCCGAGCGAGGGGATCTCAGCAGGTCTACTGCCCTTGCTGTCGAGAAGTCACACGTGACGCCTCCAACCGCCATTCCAACGATTAACTTTCTGTCCTCGTCGCTAAACTCGTCGCTTTTTGCAGATTTACTCACAAATAGATCAGACCTAATATAAACAAATGCTGATAAGCTAATCATAGCTAACTAGATAAGTAAATAAATTGAAATACAAATAAATGCGTTAGATAAATAAATTGACGCAAATTAGGGCCTACTACTTCTTCGAGCTCTAGTGATGCAACTGAAGTCATGTACAACACGCCAAACGCCGTTCTCGTAGACGCGCTAATACCGTATATCCCGGAACTGTCGTCGTATGCAAGACTGTGGACAATAAAATTGCGCAACATACAAAAAAACGTAACCCACGATCTGAGACAGAGTAACCGGGGCTGTGGGTGTAAAATAATCTCCAACTCCGACTCCCCTGACCCTAAAATGTCTGACTCCTACAGACTCCGACTTTTTTCTCAACAAAATAGTACGATCTTCACCGAGTTCGACTCCTAGTTCTAGTCAATTCCCGACTCCTACTTTAGACCCCAAACATCACCCACTCCAACTCTGCAACCCTCCGAGTGCCGGCAATAACTCAGAGCGGGCAGGAGGCTGGTCCTGGGCTCCGCTCAGAGAATAGGACTCTCGACTCGTCTGTACTATCTGCTCTAAAATTCTTGTTTTTATGACTATGATTCTGATTATTCTAATACCATGGTACTGACAATAAAATTTGATTGCTGAAGAAAGTTCACCGAAACCTCCTCTGCATCGCGGTCGAGGTTATACTAAATGCCTGCCTGAATGGCATTTCGCCCGAAATATCGATGATTGTTCTAAAAAAAAGTTGTTTAAAACGTAACCAGGCTCCTCGTTCTATCACAAATCAAGACCTATATTTAGAGTTGGCGAGAATCTTCCGTTATTACATTTAGTACATCCCGCGTGACCAAGATATTAACTGTATTTCTTGCCTATGCAGATACTTCAATCGTACCAGATAATCATAATGGAGACGAAGAGATCAACACACAGAACTGTTTCTACATTACAGCAATTGATTCCCCGCAGTATATTATTATATACTTATGTTTCTCGACCGATATAGGTACATCAACATGAGCAACACCCGATGATTCCTCGTATAGCACTGCATGGTACGGTATATAAAGCCGCTATCGATATACACAAAACGAGAATGAGCAACACGTACTCAAGGATTTCCTGTAGCTTATATTCAACAGTGCCTGCCGATCCAATGTACACGAGAAAGAGCACCAGCCTGATAAAGGCGTCACAACAGTTATCAGTAACAAATGGGAGGCAAGGAAATTGGACTGGTATGGGGAACACACCCCGCCTGATCAGGGACTATGCCCCCGACGGGAGGCCGCAGCAACACGGTGGACCCAACAGCAAGCACCACACCGCACCAGGAAACACTCAATTGAGTGGCCTCCCACTCAGTCATCTTCCTCTCGCTACACACACGCTCTCTACAACGCCTGCTGCTTTCTAGCTGTGCTCTTGCCAGGGGCACACTCACGTGTATGGTGTCCCAGTTACTGATACGCCCGAAGGTTGGCTGGGAATTCCAGAAGCTATATATAACTTACAGGTCATTCCAGTTACACTAGCCCCTGCAGAGTCCATAGGCCGGGGATTCTCAATCTTTTCGCATTGAGTAGCTGCCTCTTTTGGACATCTTGGAACGGCAATTTTTCCCTGCAAACATGGTTTTTATCTAAAATATCAATTTCGTTTACCTACTTTACCATGGTTTGGAAAATAAATCGCTGCTGGATTTTTTTTTTTTTTTTTTTGCAAGCCAACACCCAACGGGAGAGAACGGCATCGTGACTCTCCACAGATGAGGTGGCGCGAATAAGGTGACCAGGACCTCGTCCGAAGACGCTCAACAGAACTCAAAGGAACACAAGAGCTTGTGACGCACAGTTGGATGGACCGTTTGCGGTAGGTAACCCATGCACACTTCGTTCTGCGTTAACTTGAATATCAGCAATACAGCGATCAGTATTCTATTTTATTCTATAGAATGCCAGCAAAGTTGGTTAATCTGTGGCGGAAAAGGTGGAAAAACTCGCTGATATCCCCAAATTGACCCACGGAAATCAACACCCCGAACTACCCTCTGGCGGAATGCTCGCTAAATAGGTAACGGTCCCACTAACCAAAATTTGACGGTGCGGACACTTTGGTCCGTTTTTCGCACTTTAGGCCGTAATATCAGAAAAACCCGAACTAATTTCGGGTAAGTTGGTAAATATTCGGGTATAATATCGGGTAGGTTAAGGAGGCAAGGCCTGTTTTTTTTTATTAAACATTTTCGGGTACTGTCAATTTTTGGTTGGGGTGAGAAAGGGTAAGGTAACCTGAACCATACGTATCGCAACAGCAGAACATAACGACTACCGTACGCGTTTTGGGAGATGGACATATGTGCAGAAAATGGTGCAGACCGTTTAGTAAGAAACGAAGCCTTCACCGCCATTTAATTAAGTCCTATATCCCCTCTACAAATCCTCTAGTCGTGGTTCAACGGTGGTTGCGATTTTATATCAGGCAAATCTTTTTTAGGCACTTGATACATCGGGAACTTTTCCCAAAAATTGAAGGGTTCTCCTACATTATATTAACAAAATTGAGATATATTTAAGAGGCTTAGTTACTTACCTTGTAATACAAGAACTGTAGTACGCTACACTACGCACTATTATTATGAAGTCATAAGCTAAACTGCTGAATCCGACCTTTTATGTTATAAACAATACATCAAATTTTAAACTACGTAGCCAAAAACACGCCTTTGCCCAAGAATCTCGTCAACCATCTTGTTATTTAAAGCATGAACTATATAATAAAATAACAATTACTGGTGGCTAAAAACACACGATTTACTGAAGTTTGTCATCAACGGCTCTGTTATTTCATACAAGAAAAAACAACGGCACTTGCCAAAATACGCCATCAAACGCCCTGTGCAGAGCTCTCGCATGCAGTTAAGAAGCCATCGACGCAAACGTCCCGGCCATGTACGGGCTAAAGTGGCGGGCGATAGCATCAGATAAGAGGATAGGCGGCGGGAAATAGCTCCTGGATGCCAACTTACGGCCAGCACCGGCGTAAAAACACCCGGCAATCCATCACACGTAACCGGTCAGCGCACGTACTTGTCTGTAATTACGGTAATAGAAAAAGGGTAGGGAGAAAAAAAATTGAGATGAGCGTCCATACCTAGAGCATGGGCTGGCCAAAAGCCGCACGCAAGAGGATTTTATCCCGGATTCCTTTTCAATCAAACGTGATTCTCAACTTTAAATTTGAGTATTCTGTTAGCAAGAACAGTAACCTAATTTAATATCAGGATTCGTCACGTAGTGATAATAAACTTGGCCTCAAATCAATAACATGAATACGATCGACCCGTTTCTACCAGATGGAAAAGATTCTTCACCATCGTAATATCAAATTGATTTCGGAAGAATTAATGAACACCAATATAATCTACGAGTTTTTAAAGGCCGATTCACACGCTAATCGGTTCACTTTTTTTTTCAGCAGATTGTCCGAATGCGCTTCTACAACGCATTCAAGCAGCAGAAACGTAAACAGTTTCTAACTTTTAATTCGCTGCAAATCTGAAGATATGTAAGAATAACAAACCTGCTCGTAGGGCTTGCTTAAACCATCAGACTTTAGGGCTAATATTCTAGTATTACTTTTGGTAGACACAGTCTCTTGTTTACATCAACTTGATAAATCATTCCGATAATTTACTGAAAGAGCCCGTTGGAAATGGGTAGACCGGCCTTGATTCAACGTTGTGAACATGATTTCCTGAGATTAGGGATTGAACACCAAGATTTCTCACACAATGTCGTACTTGTTTTAAACCCCACACATAAGAACTTAATCTACCCATTACAATATGGATTAGCTATACAGTTTGCACAGTGTTTGCATGATTTAAAAATGATTTTACCAGCCTATGCATGACTATTCCCGATACTATCCAACAAATTTCATGATTTTTTTCATTTTCGCTCTTCCCACGTTGTGGGGGAAATAAGATAATTAAGTTTCTTATACTGGTCAAAATTGCTTGAAATGTCCCCGTTATGACGCACAGGTTGCGTCCGCGACCCCAACCAAGATGACGCAACACCTGGGGTCGTCATACCTGCAGGATTGATTTTCAAGAGGCGGCACGCTAGCACAAGTCGGACGCATCTGACGCAGTAATGAAGGGGCCAAAGACTGAGTGTTATGCTCAGCGCACGCAAATTGCATCGATTTACTTATAATTGTTGATGGGCTCCTTATGGTAATGAACGAGGGGAGCCTGGCGGCATATAGTGTACCTGGCGCGCGGCGGTCGATACACGCAGCGGCGGTGACTCACTCTACAGGAGAAAAAAAATCGTTTTCTCGCAAGAAAAACAACTGTCACGTCCCAAGCATTGGGGAAAGAGAAATTATCAGCTGCCTTACGTTTTTTTCTGTTCGACAGTTCACTATAAAAACCGCACGAATTCTCTGGACAAAGTAAGAATTAGGAGAATCAATGCCCTCAATGGCGCGTTATGTAAGAAGAAAAATATACTGTAAATTACAATAATTTTCTGCCTATCTTATCGTATAGTGTCTTGCTTTAGATACAAAAGTAACCGCTCTACATTTCACGATTCTTTTCCCATTGGAGTTTTTCTCCAGTGCAGCTGCAACGACATTCTACTATAGCAGCACAGCCCGGAAAAAGAAGCTAGGTACCTATCAAAATACCCGGCATATTTGAAACGTTAATGATGCGAGTTATAGGTCCAAACCCTGCCTGTACTTTCCTCTGTAAAGGGTGTCAAATAACCCAGCAAGTAGTAAGCGGTTACACGCACTGTGGATATATCTAGATGTTGCATGCAACTGGTAGTCAGTAGCGACTCAACAGAACATAACAACAGCAGTGAGATCTCTGAACACGTCAGATGGCGTGCCCTACGTCACCTGGACCGCGTCTAATAACTCATCAATTGAAACAAAGAGGCCCATACAACGATTCTATTTTATCTCTCTCCAGTCAATGATTCTCCTCTGTTTGACGGGTTCTCTCCCCAATCGATTATTCTCGTGCTCCAGTGATGTACTCTCACTTTTCGAAATTCTTTTCCCATTGCTGGACATTTTCCTCAGAGAAAGATTCCCAGGCGCATGCAGGATTCTGATTTCTCTCCCTCTTCAAAATTCTTTTCCAACTGCCAGGCGTTCTCCTCATTGAACGATTCTCTTTACTATAGCAGCGTTCTCTCCCAGCCGACGATTGTCTGAACACAATTACACAAACGCCGCCCCACCTGTCGGCAGAACTACGACACTTAATTGGTACAGGTACGTCGAACTTGCGTCCAGTGACGGCTAAATTACGTGCTGCGGCAGCTGGCCAGTCAGGATGTGGTATATACAGGCACAGCTTGGCTGAAAATTTCATAGACCTGATAAGGGTTGAAAATTACGTGTTCCCCATCAAGAAAAAGTTTCAATACAGCTTGTACCAATTTGCAATAGAAGGGTCACGAGTTCATAGGCTGACCGGAAGAAGCTTAGCAAAGAATGAGTTCTTGGCCATCAGGAAGAAGTTTGAATACCCTGGTCCTATAATACCTACGCCGGAGGCAGATTAAGAACTTTTTAATCACGATAAAAATTGAAGAGTAGTTATATTCTTTGTCAATAGGAAAAAGGCTCCATATCCTTCTAGTGTGCTGATAAAAAAGTGAAAAATCAATATGGCCGATATCTATGTCAAGAACACACTTCTGACAAAAAAAAAAAACGCATTATTCATTCCAGTTGCACGTTTCACTGATATAACAAGGTTTAAAGTATACTTTTCCTCATCATCAGAAGTTCCTTGATGATGTGGGTAACGTTATGGCGATGGAAAGAGAACATAGCAGAAGGATAACATACGAGAATGATAATAACTTATGACGAGCGCTAATAATGGGGCGAGTTTGCCAATATTCTATGTATTAATACTGAGAGAAGGTTACGCAACACGGCAGTGTTGAATGAATTTATTACAATTTAGCCCTTTAATATTATCCAATGCACAGTTGTAGGCGTTGCAAAGTTTATAGAAGAAATACCATATTATACTTTCTATTAAATGCCAATGATTTTGGTATTTTGAAAATTAAGCGGGATTTTCCGTCAGAAATATTACGTTTTTCAGTTTTAGCTATCACAAATCACAATAAACAAAGACGTTTCAAAAGAAATATAGAATCGGAACAAATAGTGAATACAATATCAATATTTGAACTTCTGAAAAGGAAGAGAAATTACAATTCATCAGATAAACACGCACCGCGGGAGAATCAGTGAAGCTTGCTCAACAGTCAACACTGAGCGAGCGTAAATAATTAAATAAACATGGCAGAAAAAAATTATTCGGCAAAATTTGAACTTATATTCGGCCGAAACCGAATATTCGGCACTGCCGATGCCGAAGCCGAATAATCGTAACATCCCTATTGCAAAATAGCTATTCCAATAAAAATTAATAGTCAGTTCAGGCCCTAAAATGTTAAGTCCATGCTGCATATAAAGTTACATAACACCATGGCCAAGTTAACTGCGTTATTGGATGTAAACACAGCTAAATTTACAAAAAAAAATGAAATCAGTGCTTCCAGAATATCTGAATCTGGAGGCATTACGATACTAATACCTCTATTAGGAACAGTTACTATTACAGTGAAAATTTCACCTTCAGGCCAACTCTGACTCATTTTATATAAGATGATAATAGAATTAAGACTCAAAAGCCGCTATTATTATAGCAAAGCGTCGCCACAAGCTATAACAAGAAGCAATTTCATAAGCTCACGGCGTCACCATAAAGCGACGACGTACAGCGAATACGATGAGCGGCGGAGCTGCTCGAATCTCGGGCCCCTCACCGAAAGTAACAATAAAGAGAAATAAATATAAAGCCTATAGGGGGACGTGGCTTATCGGGGCCTGCAGCGTGAGATGGCCGCACTGGAGACGCACACAACACTCCAAAAAAGTGTGTGCTTCATATTATGCCGGTTCCATGGTATGCAACCGCATGCTCAACTTTTAAGCAGACGTCCAGATAGCATGTTGTATCGGTTATACATGCTGTGAAAGTCGGTATCCAAGATGCACCCCTGAAATGTACTCAAGTAGATCGACGTGTTAGTTGAACGTCCGGTCATAATTTATCTAGAGCACATGACTGAATAGTCTGGTCTCGATGTTATAAGTAACAGCTAGGGGTTGGCGCTGCCATCAGGGCTGCACGAGTCAGGAGTTGGAGACTTGGGAACCTGCGTGGAAACGAAGTTGGATGCTCGTTTGCCATATCTGGGAGTCGGAAACATTTTGGCTACTTTAGTAAAACAGGAATCAGTAGTTTTTGGGTATCCAAGCTTGGAAGTCGGAGAGGGATCTTGGGTTTGCAGGACACAAGAGTCGGAGTCGGGCTTTGCTCATGCGACTACACAACCCAGGCTCTTACGATGCCTATATTCTTATTCAATAATATTTTAACGGTTCCCAATTAACTGATTCAAAAGCTCGTATTGATTTTGCAAATATATGTAGGGGAATTAATTTCAAGTGCGAACCTGACGCACCGACATATAGATGCAATAATAGCGGACGCATCTGGAACCAAAGGTGCCTGAACAGTTTGCAAATAACAGTAGACAAAAATTGTCGCCACGTGTATAATTATTTACGTTGACAGCATTGATGCCAATACATTGTATAGGTACGTATTGCAAATAATGACAAGTAGAGCATTCTGAGAGCACATACCTATGCCAAGTGAGGCAACGTTAACGAAAATATCAAAATGGTTCTGAAACCATCATTTCCTCTTCATTAGGACCAGAATTTGGTCATTTGTGCCTTTCTACAGTAATAAAAGGTTCTGTAATTTTTATTTAATATCCGTCCGTATATTCATGAGTTACCAATGTTTTCACAAACATTAGTCAAACACATAAACGGACAAACCAATCATTATCAAAATTTGGTCATTGGTGTCTCTCAACACTTATAACAATTACTGTAAATTTAATAAAAATCCGTTCAAAAATTTAGTTATTTTGCTAACAAACATAAAATCAAACACCGAGAGACACAAGCGAACATATATCGTCACAAAAATTTGGCAATTTACTCTTCGTGACATACATAAGAACTCACGGAAATTTCATAAAAATCCGATCATAACTTTTAGAGTTTTCACTTTAAGAAATAGAGGCGGATACACAAACATACAAACAAACAAACGGACCAACGGATCTTCACTAAAAGTTAATCATCAGTTCCTCCTAACATACTTAAAAATCCCTGTAAATTTCGTAAATATCCGTTAATAACTTTTTGAGTTATCAATTGGTGACAGACAGAGAGACAAAAGAACACACAGACAAACACAGAAACTCGACGAAAAAAACCTCCTTGGCGGAGGTAATGAACAGTGTAACAACTGTGCAGTAAAACATCCATACAGATGTACTGAGAAGCTACTCTTCAGTAACGAATGTGAAATACTACTACAGGAGCAATGCCGTTAATAAATTGCTAAAAGCTATTAGGTTGGAAACTAAGTTGTGGCCGGTTTCAACATTTCAAATTGTAAAAAAGCTAGTCAGAACTTAGTATCAACCTAATATTTATACTGAATCTTATTAAAAACTTGTTCCCGTTTGTCTACATTAGTAGCAGCGTTATGATACAAGCTGTATACAACAACTATATTCGCAGAGAAATCTCTATGATAGCAACTTAATATATATACATATGCATTTAATGACATAACAGGCTCCAGAACAGATTTACCTTTTAAAGAGTGAATATAAACTTAATCGTAACGGAGATTTTTCTGTTTCACGATCGACATCTTCTGGACTTTTCAACTTATTGTGCCGATTGTTTGACTATCTACAAGAAAGAGCTAGCCCTACGGCTGCTGTCAATAATTTTTTTTCGCTGATTTCGGATGTTGTGCGCGTGTAAGTTAGGAATTGCAAAAGTTTCCAAGTTTCCGTTTCGCCATGTAGGTACTATCTATGTACCTACATCCGTATCATTGACAGCGACACGAGCAATGGCCGTAATTTGGACGGAAGGATATTACGGCGATGTAGGAACTGTAATTGACATGTCAGAGTCCCCGAGAACAGAAGTCTGTAATTGAGGAGGAGATGGACTACGAGCCATCGGACGGTTGAGGTCTTCAGCTGTCGTTGGCGGAGTCCGGCGAGCGCAGCAGCATGGGAACACAACCCAAGAAGAAACACAGAGTGAAAAATCTCAGAAACAATAGGAAAAAAAGAAGATGGAAAGAGAAAGAACAAAAAATGAAAAAAGAGAAAAAGAAATAACATTGATCACGCGATACTGAGGTTATTATAACGTAGGTAATGGTTGAATATTATATAGTGGATCAAAGTCGTAATCGCGGTTCACCGTTTGATTTACATTTCTTTCGCTATGTAGCCTACCTATTAAACTAACGGCAGGGGCTTAGAATGAACCAAAAACTAGGCTTCGTCTGCTGTCTTGGAATGGGCACTAAGAAAGTTCACTGTCTAATTTGTTAATTAATATGAAGAATAATGATTTGCCAACGACGGTTTTCGTACCTAAATACCAGTACCAGTGGAGCACATGTAAGTTACATGTACCAAATAAAGAAAAAATAGGCCTACACGGAAATTGAAGAGGCCGAGATGATTTTCAGCGGCAGTAGACAGAAAATTCGTCCAAGTGTACTATACGGTAGTCCCACTAAATAACAACGCAACGCACAATTTGTCACCCGTTTGCTTGGTTGATTTGTCCGTATATGCCATTTGTTCATCGATTATCACGATGGTCGGCCAAAAAGCACACACGGCCAGTAATGCTGGAGCTGATGAAACACATAGTGGACAATAATATCTAATTGAAAGCAATATTCGGCACATGGATGGCACTACTGGGAGTAGGATCTCATGCAACCGCGATCTTCGATTTCTCACACAGCCTTCGTCAACAGTCGTTTTCGATCGACATTTAAAATTAAAATGCTAACCTATTTCTTGAAACTTCGGAAGCAGAACAACAGCTTTTCAACAGCCGTCACATCTAGACAAAGTCAATATTTACAAAATTATACAGAGTTGTCAATACATTCTCCAATACGTCAACTAATTTCACCTCACGAGAAACCAAAACCCATGCTCCGTAAACAAAACAACCGCCTTAATTATTTTTCAAAAAAAGAGTAAAGCAAAATTTACAATAACAAAATAGTCGAAGTATTTTCCAAAATGTCGATCAATTTCAAGTCATGAGAAACCAATGCTCCGTAAACGGAACAGCCGCTTTTTAAACAGCCGTCATTCCTGGCCGCGGCCGGGCTTCGCCAAGGTTTCCAACAAAGGAACTCAAAATTGGTTTTGGAAAGCAAGGGAGTTACGGAGCGAGCACCGACGGCGAGATGGAAGGGTCGATAGGACGTGCCAGGGTTCGGTCTGAGGGGAGCCTAGACACAGACTTGGCGGGGCTTCTTTCACTTCCAGCTGGAGCCTAGGGAGTGTCTCTCACAAGCTGCCGAGTTCCTTTTTTTTACACACCAGACGGTCCCGACGGATCTAAGCGATTTCCGCAAGTAGCTAACTTTCAAGTACAGTACATGGATATATAGTTCGCATGGCTTGCATGTGAACATCGCGAAGGAGCGATGGTTGCGTCCCCTAGCCGTATAATTAATGGCCCGCGCACTTCATGCGCACCGCTTCAAACAATACCTATATAGCCTACTGGTCCTACGAGAAACTGATGTATCAGTAGGTCATTATATAGAGCTAACAATACATGCAACTGAAAAGTTGGCACCACTGTGGCACTGGGCCTATTGGTTCGTCTACTGCCGCCTATCTAGCCTAATCTAATCTAATCTAAGACAATTCCGTTCTAAAACACGCTGAACAAAATTTGTAAGTTGGTGCACCTAATATTGTGAATAATTTCTTCAGCATCAATACTATATTACAAACACGAGGCAAGCAAATAAACTGTTCTTCTTACTCTTTATAGTTAAAAGTTTTCTCAAGACGATCATGTGGTACATCAAGCGACGAACTACTATTTTCAGCCGCCCACAACTGGCCCCGCACTATTTGCACGACTTACGGTGCATCTAGCGGTGGGGGTGCGGAAGACAACAGAAGAGCAGCAGTGTTGCCATAAAGTAATAACTCAAGTGTACCGTGCACTGCTGACCACAACAGAGGTGTGCTGGTCAATAGAGATGTCAACATCGGGGGGCGCCGACCCACAGGGCAGCGCACTCATCCATAATGCACTGTACCTATCCACCACGGCAGTATAAGGGTACTAGCTCCAAGTCGGAAACTTTCAGCCAATGATCCGTTGTTATCCGATACTGTTCACTATTTACTCGTAGGCAGCCGATAAAGGCCTATAAATTTCCGATTAGGTGGTACCTTGGTATAATTTAATGCGAATGTGATGACGAAACACGCATGAATGTGAAACGAATAGCGATATACATAGAAGTAGCTTAGAAGAAAAAACTACGAAAACGACATACGTAGCTCAAGTAACTTTTTGTTGAGACTTCGGTATTTGCTCCTGACTTCACACGGCTGTCATGTATATACTTGTGTACTGTGGGGCTGAAAAAGAAACCCAATTGCTTATAGAGATTGAGCAAAATATTTCCTTATTATCATCAGAGTACTTAAAAAACGACGCTTACATAATGGTAAGTCTCGCATTGGATTTAATGGTACTTTTGAAATTCATAATAATAACAATTACATGTATCGTATATATAAAAAAGAGCCATAGTAATAATTTTGTACATGGAGAGCACGAACAATTCTTTCTGAAAGGCAATTCGTATTAGAGCTGTACGCTCATAGAACAAAGCGCAATTAAGTGTAGTAAAATACTCAATATCTCGACACCAGAGATAATATAATAGCGCATGAGTCAGCACAGCTGCGATAATGCACCGGATGCACATAACTGCAGTGTATGGGTGACCTCTGACGCTGCAGGCAGACGTCCTATAATGTGTTACGTGGTACGGATCTTAGGATACCTACTAGGTTAGATTAGATAGGCGGCAGTAGACGAACCAAGAGGCCCATTCCCAAAAAGACATCGGAACTTACATCCCGGCCCTCTATGAGCTATTGCCATTATGTTAGTAGGATATACTAGGCAGAGAGGTGTCAAGTTTTCCGTTATATCGAGCTAAAACAACGCATGGGAAACTGCAATAGGAATAAGAACAATTTTAAACTAACTGAAAGATGATACCTAAGTAAGTAAATTTGAACGTAGTCTTAAAAGGAAACGAACGATATAAAATAGAGACGTATACGGCTAAAGATTTAACATAATAAATTAACGCAAAGATAATAACACTGATGAACTGCCACACCAAAGCTCATCATTTGAAGTACGACCCTCTGATAATCCGGTCCTGTTGCCAATATTTAGTCATGTGAAAGTTGAATTTTGTGAGGAAGGGGAAAGAATGATAAACGGGAAATTATCAAGCACTTGAACAAACAAAGCAATGAAGAAGAAAATACTTCTAATTTCAATACATTTCGACGAAATAAGAGAAAGTTTAGAAAAGGATATTGAGACGATTTGGAAACGAGATGAACAATAAACAAGACTGTACAGAGACGAAACTTCACAAAAGTAGTATACTAAATGTTAAAGAAGTTTGAGGGCGAATCGAACAGGGTAAGAAATTCAGAAGGTACCTCTATAAATGCTTAGAAATACCGTACTTGAATAAACCCGTGGAAGTTAATCTTTACGCCGAATATAAAAATGACGTACGATGGCTGAGGTAATGAATGAGAATTGATGGAAAAAAACAGAGATCCGAGGCCAAAATTTTTAATTCACTGGCATTTCTCGAATAGTTGTTCTTATTAGTTTTGTGCTAAAATTCAACACCTACTTATTGTGAAATAAATTTGAAAACAAATCAGTAGTAAACAAATAGAAATTCGCTGAACTTCAGAGACGTTGTTTCATTGGTCATACGACATTAGCAAATTTCCCTCCCAAGCATGATGAAGGTACGGTAACTTCCATTCGGCTCTCGCTGGCCACCCGGTCTTCAAAATACGGCCAGACCGAAATGCTGTAACGACATTCGGCAATCTCCATTTGCACGGTAGCTAAGGGTCTGTTGCAGACCAACATGACCGTGTAAAAAGACGGACTGCGGTAAAAGGTGAGTCTTAAATCACTGCTGCTGCCCCTAATTTAGCAACTGATCCCTTCACTGGCAGGAGTGAGGTATTAACACGTCATTTTGGCTCGCGGGCCTTCTTCGGACTTGACCGTCCCGATGTATCATGAAAACCGCACAGTATATTCCTAATAAACTTTCGAAAAAATGGAAAAGCAGGCACAACCCAAAATCAGCATTAACAGTACTAAACTAACATAATTATAACCCTCCAGTGCTCATATAGAAGCCTACAGCTCGCAGCATGGACAACCTCACACGAAAAAAGTGTAACAGACACAACCAGCATTCACATCACAACCTCGACTGAGCCGCGGTCAGACATTGTGGACACACATAGTGCGGCGGAACTGTTGCCTCAACAGCCTCGCTAGAGCGAGCGGTAAAAATTACTGCAAATGAAACTAGTTTCCAGAAATAATTTTTAGGGTAGGGGTTAACCGTAATTCTTTTCTATATTTTTATTTATTGTGTTATAATACGTCTGCATTGCCTCTAACGAGCACTGTTCAAAATAATATCCAATGATGACAAATGCTAAACGAAAAAAATTATTTGATCTTGTGCAGCGAGGTGTTCCGGAATTAACTTTCGTCCGAATAACGCAAGAGTCCACCCAACACACATACACGCCATTATAGGGCACGACCCATCACCTGCACATAGCAAATACAGAAACACATACACTGCTCCCGATAGTCACAATTGAGCTTTTGCTGTAGCAGGTAAGCTGTAAAGATAGAACGTAAATAGGAATGCTTACGTTAGAAGAGTCCATCCAGACACAGACAAACGCCGCTGAGAAGTATAGAAAATGCGGAAACACAAACACACACACACACGCCGTTCCCAATACTGCCGAGCTTCGGCTGGCGTAAAGCGGACTGCACATATACAGCGTAAATGACGGTTTGGTGTAGCACGAATTGTGGCAGGACGGATGGCAGCGGCAGCAATAAACAGAGCGCAATTCCGCCCATGGATGACAGACAACAAATCATCATCAATCATCCGTCGCTACTGCATTAAAATTGCGAATGGAACACGGCGCAGGATCGACGTGCGGCACCGAGGCATTGTTTTTTTCCAGAGTCTCCAGTGTTATCGCACTTGTAAAATATTTATCTCGGGGTAACTTATGCAGGAAACAAAACTATAAAGACCGTTGTGTGTACCGGTATGTAAGTTTTTGCCCCGTCCGCGGTAAATGCATATAGACATGCGCTGAAGTTGAAGGACCGTAAGGTAGAGAGAATTTGATCATAATATGTGTTCACATTGGGAACTTTGCTCCACGTCGCCATTACAGCAGTGCCTACACGCAGCAAGTAATGTCTGTAACGATAGGTACCTTTTAGAAAGAAAGCCTCATGAAACTCCTGTTGAGACTGACCTGTTTAACGGTAAATAAAAACCTAACGTTATGCACACCTTTGATATACATCTCTGCGTGTTGGCTCACACGTATAAATATGTGCCGATATTTGTATCAATCGGTGTTGCTGAACTTCGGGGGCACAACCCTCCTGGAGGGGGATGGTTTGGGGATGTCTGGGGATGGGAAACCTATTAATTTGCATTGTACTAAGAAAGCGACAAGATTTGCTACATCAAAGTTCATTAGCCGAATCACGTTAATGCGTTGAAGTCTCGGGGAGGGTCAGAGAGCGAAACTGTAATAAGAGGCACTGCAGATATTCTGATTAACCAAGAACCAAATTACGAACGCAAAATGAAGATATACCAGGAAAAGAAACGACGTTATCAGCGCATGGTAAATTGCAGACAGCGGTGTAACATCCCGAAACCTTGATGCACGCGTGTTAGGCCGAGGCCACACTCTGCAGTCGGACGCTCAACTTATGAGCGGACATTAAGCACGCACGTCGTTCAACTTGAGTACTTTCCAGAGTATCTTGGATACCGACTTCCACTGGGTGTGAGAACGACGTGCGAGCTCAACGTCCACCTATAAGTTGGGCGTGTGATAGCATCGCGTGACCCCGGTATACTTAATACGAAAAATATATGGACGAAGTCCAGGTGAAGTCTTCCACGTCACCTTCCTTGTGCGGAACCACGATGCAGGGTTTCTTCTGTTGGGTTTTAGTTAGCGACCAAAGACAGAGCCAGCAGCAAATTATCTCCACAGTCCACGTAACCCCTGACCGCTGGTTTATCTGGTATTCTTCTTAAATGAGAATCCAACATTCTACAACTTTCTTACCACTGGCGCGGCGTTTCGAATAGGTACATATGCCGATGCACTTTGTTGAACAGCCTGGCTCCCCGTGCAGTGAAGCTATTAGAATATTTCCTATAAGAAACACAACACAACAGCTAAATGTCAATGTAATCATGCTCGTTATCAGAGACAAATGGCTATCAAGGGCCAGACATCTTTGTCTGTACAGCAGGATGTGGACGCTGTCAAGGTCTTGCGGAGGTCGCCACGACTGGCGGGCGGGTGTTCACACTTACAAGCATGACAGAAGCCACTTACATGAGTCGGAACTCATTCACGTCTGTGTCATGGCAGGTAATGAGGTGATGCATGAATTTTGAAGTTGGAAATTCTCCAATAGAAGTTGCGATAAGGAAGAAGTTGTGCTTGACAAAAATATGCATACGGTTGTGACATAAACTTGAACTATGCATATATTTCCTGACGTATTTGTGATAATATGCGTCTGATCAATTTCGATATAAAGTGCATGGCGTGCTTGCCGGTGGAGATAATGAGCCAGCCAATATCATGCAAATGAAGCTAGCCAATATTGAACACACGGTTACGAGCGTGTTAAAATTAATCAGCAGCAACGCTCGCCGAAAATAGATTTTAAAATCTTGAGCAAATTAAGAAAAAAAAACAATGTGCTTGTCAGCTTGCTGAAATCAGACATGATATACGAGATCCAAATAACAATGGAAGGCTCAGTTACAAGAATTGTGCGCATTGGTGCCAGCTCCATACAATGCGACATCGCATTAAAACGGAACTTTTCGCTATGCGTCCGTAGAATTCGTTGACACGCTGAACCGAATAATACGCAGCTTCCGTTAGAGCGGTCAGTGACCTCACGACACACACACACACACACACACAGCGAGCACCATCCAGCTGATGAATGGAGAATGTGGGCTGCCAGCGATATTGAGACGTTGATGCAAGTTATTAAGTAGAGAAGAGCCCCGAAGAGATCGTCTCTATAGGAGCTCAGAATATTGAGATGGAGATGCAGGTTCGTAATAAGAGAACAAATGAAGAGAGTTCGTAAATAAGTTTTGAATACTGAAAAGGTATGGTCGTAAGAAGAGAAGCATAAGTGTGAGTTTTGAATGAGATGATGGTTCTTCAGAGGAGACGAGAAACGAAGAGCGTTTGTAATACGGGTTGTGAAGAGCAGACGCCAGGCCAAGCCAACAGGGCCAGAGTAATTCGTCCAAATTAATTTGAATATGGTCAGGCATGTCTCCACTTGAAATCGAAAACAATATTGTGCTTGAGCAGAGGAATTCAGACGGTCACATGCCTTCTAGATGATGATACGGAGCTACCAGATACGAAGTTTCCTCAAATGTTGACAAAATCGTCAGTTCTTTCAACAATACCTATGTCAAAATAAGTAAAAAATGTTGAATATACCTACTACTTAATTAAGCACAAAAACAGCAGTGGGCTACGGGGGCGATATTTATTCGTTTATTTTATAGACATCTACCTATTCGAGGCTCAGTACTTTTCATTCATCCCTCGAATCTGCACAAAAATTTTTCTTAGACATACATATGCACCGCAATTAATGGTTATCTTTAACCCAGATTATCGTGAGTAGGTACCACAATACAACAGCAACTAGTACCTACTATTATTGCCTATACTTAGTTATAAACAAGACTGCTGTAAAGTCACAAGGAGTCGGAGTCCGACACTCGCTTGTGCCAGGAGTTGAAGTCGGTGAGATTGGATAAATATTCTCAATAAATGCAGCAGGAGTCGAACGTTCTCGGGATTCCAGGAGTCGGACACGAGCTGGATCAAAGCGTCAGAGTCGGACCAAAGCGTCAGAGTCGGACCTGGACGATCCGACTCCTCAACCCTGATGCAAGATACAAAGAGCGCTTACATCACCACGCCTGCAACTGCAGGGAAGAGCAAGAAGCTCTCGAGCTGATGAAATTCGCCAGAGCTGGCCGGGGGCACGCCCCCTCTTAATTATATTAAAAGTAAGCAAGTTCCTGCAAGCTGCCTCGTATAACATCAGTTCGGCCAACACAGCAGGGGAAATCTCCCGTTATTTCAAATTATTATTGCGTAACACCGGAGCAGATTTGTGGGGCTGATATATACATAGGGTCGTAGACATGACCGCAACTTGACAACGGTGTTCTTGTTTCACAGTGTATAGCTACAAGTAAGTTCGTGTCGTTAGTTGATTAGCTTATAATCGCAATTTTACAACGATGTTCTAGTTTTGGATTGTCGTTGCAAGAATAAACAGTAGCAATCATTAGACTGGCGTCACTACAGTAGTTTTCAATTGAACATCAAGCAGGATCTATTGCGTACATTACGATTTATGAGTGTGTTCAACAAACTGCCCCTACAACATCCTCGGAATATGCTGAAGTATCTACCGTACTTGACAGCAAGTAAGCCACACTTCTTGGCAGCATATCGGAACCAAAACCTGGAGTTTGGGACTTCATCTCTAACTACTGATCATAAAATCATAGACGATTTTTCGATATTATAATATTATTATTCAACGCTGCCCGATATAGATATTGGGTCAATATGCTCATGATTTAAAAAAAAAATACCGGTACGGTAGAAATAACACGTAAGAAATGAAGCTAGCGCACCTTTTATGGTGACTAAATACTTAGTCTAAAATAAAATCGTAAGAACTTTCTGACATAGGTAGTACTTCATAGTAGCGGTTTATAAAATTGCTATCAGAGCCTGGCACGATGGCCATTGCCGATTTTACGATGGCGATGGTGTGTAGATCATCGCCATCGGAAAAACTACGATGCTACGATGGAGCATCGCAAAAATCCATCCTCGATAGCGATGAAAATCGTATCAAACAATCGGCGATGGCCATTTTCTCCATCGGCGATGGTGTTAATGAGGAAGAAATGGTCCGAAGAAATGACTGAACATGCCATCGGCGATGGCATGTTCAGTCATTTCGTTCCGTCATCGTAAGAACAATGGCGATGGCCATCGTACCATCGTAACATACCGGTTAATCGGAGATGCCGACCTGTGCTTGCTATCATATTTAGAAGTCATACGAGCAACTCATGTTTAAGGTGGTAATTATTATAGTTCAATAGTCAATAGACAAAAGGCTTAGGCAGGAGACGCCATTAGACAAGCTGATTAGGAACGGCATTCCTACTTCCCGACACGTGAATATCGGAAGGTGTCACACACGAACGTAGCAGAGGGGAAATGTACTATGAAGATTATTACACAACAAAAATATCAAATAAAAGTGATACAAACAAAAAACCATATTACATAAAGAACAATAGAGCTGTGATCTCCCTCGGCAAATGAAGCCACGGCAACGAAAACTTCAACATGTTCAAGAATCGAGGATTTCTTTCGCATCATCCGCAAAATTCAATCAGCTGTTCCCTGCGACATTCCCAGCAGTTGCTGTAAATTTCAGACAGATCCGTCCGCAACTTTTTGGGTTATGTTGGTAGCAGACACGCAACAGGCAGGCAGGTAGACAGACTGCCGGAATAACAGACCAACATACGCAGGCAAAAGCAAAACTTCCTTGGCGGAGGTAAAAATTTCACATTCTCTGCTACGTGAAGAATCAAAAACTACCAGCTATAAATAGAGTTGCATACTGAGAACGGAGTCCTACGCCAAGCAATGCCATGGCAGAAGACAAAATAGGTAGGTACCGTATACAGCTACTATGTGCTACATAGTAGCTGTATACGGTACACACAAAATAACTGACAGATCACCACCTAAAATTAACCATCTATTTCTTGTGGTTTCTCGAGACATTCCTTACCGACCGGGGCGAAGATTTTGGAAAGACCGGGACCGAGGCGACCAAAAATCACGTAGCCGGGGACGGTTTGACCAAAAGTCAAGTAGCCGGGGCCGGGGTGACCAAAAATCAAGTAGCCGGGGCCGGGGTGACCAAAAATCAAGTAGCCGGGGCCGGGGTGACCAAAAACCAATATTAGTCGAGGTCGGGGGTTTCTTGCAGTGACAGTAGTCTAAGACAGTACGTTGATATGATAATGGTGAATCGTCACTCATAATGAATCAGTTTGCATAAAAAAACCTTACCTTCCTCCAGAAAACTTGTTTCGTTGCCTTTTAGGCAGGGTTGGTTGGTTTAAACCCACTAAAAACATGATTTAAACTCAAAAAATATATTTTTTATTCGACTTGTTTAATTTTTTTCATGAATTTAGCAAAATAAACAGTTTTACTTCTAAAATATATATTTTATTTACACAACTGAAAGGATGAGTTAAATATGTTTCTATTTAGGAATCCGTTTGACTGTTAGGACGGTTACGGTCATCTATTGCTTAAAGTTATTAATTAAGAACCTATAACTTATTGAATTATGTGCTATTTCACTTCAGAAAAACATTTCTAATTATATTCTGGTATGCTAGCAGCAACTGAAAATTAGAAGTAGTAGTTAAAGTTGCTATTTGATAGCTAGTGAGCTCATAAAAAATAAGAAGGATGTTGGCAATAGCTATTTCATTTTAATTCAGTACTTCGCTTTCCATTAGCTAGTAGCTAGCTATATCATCGAGTTTCCTTTGTATTTTGGAGTGTTTCTAAGTTTTCAAAGGATTTTTAATAACCATTTAATTTTTTTTAGTTCAGAAGTCTGTTCATAATTAGGCTAGCTAGTAACTAGCTATTTCTGTCATTTGTACTTGAAATTTGAACTGTTTTAAGTTCATCAAAGGATTTTATACTGCAATTATAATTCATAGCATCTCTAGAGTTTGGATATTAAATGCAGCGTTAGCAAATACAGGTGGCTACTCTGCTAATTGCTTTTTCTGAAGACCTTTTCTTAAAATCATTCTTCTACAGTAGGAATTTGAAATGCAGTGACTAACATTATTGATGATTAGCTAGCAATAACGTTTCGAGTAATGTAGCTGACAGACAGACAAAGAAACATAATCTCCTTGGCGGAAGTAACTATTCCTGACTCCAGTTGACTAAAGGTGATGCTATCATAAAAAACTTAGAACAAGAATTTCAATTATTTCATGAAAAGGAAATTGTTTCAGGATTGAGTGCTATAAGTAACGTAAAAATAACACGTAGGCCTATGTATTGTCCGATTGGTTAAAATACGGATAATGACATCTAACTACGTTTATTTAGAATAGGATTAGAAGAAAATCAAGGGCTATCATATAAAAGATCTAATATCTCCGGTAGATTAAAATATGAAATGTTCCTGTAACGATACACAGAAGGGCTCAGAACGAGTTCACAAGTGGCAGCGTGTCCAATAGCCCCATACCGTAAAGCTGCAGCATGGGACCCATGAAAGGGATATAATGTCCGGTGCCTATTGTATGATAGGAAGTTCGAGCACAATGACAGCCCATTGTAATGTACGAGTACCGTATTGTGCACCACACAACGAGCAGAATAACTTGTGAAGCATAGAGACATACCAGGCATAACTTGTAGTCGATAGTGACGTTATCATATACAACGCTAAGTGAGATGCTATTGTTTCTTTATATTTCGTAGTCATAGAGCCTGCTAGTAGTGAATTTAAAATATGGAGTTTTCAACTGAAAGTGTCGGTTCATGAGCTATCCAGTAAGTTTTTTGAACTTTTAAACTTCAGTTATGAATGAATTTGCAGTTTATGCGAAGGGGTTGAAGTAACGATAGTCAACAATATGTACGTTGCCGTGACGTGAAACCGTAGTACAAAAGGCAATGATGAAATACCAATATAGGACAGTGCAGGAGCTAAAAAAAATATGGGAATTTAATTTGCACCAAAGTGTTAGAAAAAAAGATATAGTCAACACAACTTAGGAGTTTACACGATGTGGGAATTCTGTTTATAAGAAGAAAAGCTTGAAACAGAAACGACAGTTGATACAAAAAAAAAACAACACGGCCGCAAAGTGAAGTAATCAACAAAGCCGTGTTGGGACGGAGCAATTGAACAAACAGCGCACGACAGACGGGCTGGACCGGCGGGCGCACTGTCTAGACGCACTCACTCCAGGGCGACCGTCTGCAGTGCGGCAACCGAAGGCTTTTGTACAGTTTGCAAGTTTGTAGCGAATTTGTTCGGCTGGTTCTTTCAACAACGATGGGTCTACAAGAAATGCTAGTCCCGGGGTTATTATTCATACTGTTAATAATAATTTCTTCAGCAGTGCAGACAGCACGTAGTAGGTTCACGTCTACACATGAGCAGAGGAAAGTCTTTTTCCAAGGACCAGCAAGGTATCGCGTGCGGAAATGGAATACGCATGTCTTGGCGTACTTGCTCAACACGAAAACTACCATGCAATTATTGAGGGAAAATACCAGCGTTGATGTGCTCGTGCAAAGCGTCTCCATGGTTATTAAGCGTACCTATACGTTGATTTAAATTTATGAATAATAATCTCATGGTAATGAAACATTGTCATCATCATCATTATATTTATTATCTTAAACCCCGAACACTACAAGGAACCGCAATGCCAGCACACTATTCTATTTCAGCACATAAAGAACTCCCTGAACAAAAGTATCCAAAGCTGCACAATTTTCCGCTCAGAATATCGCAACTGAGCTCATAACCTAATTTATATTTTTATGCTGCATTACATTTTATCACGAAATATCTGTAACCAAGTAATGAGGCAATGTTCTAACCCCAACAAAATTTGGGGTCGCAGTGCAGAAAATGCATGACTGTTTCAGCTTCTGCGACGGCCCGATTTTTAGCAGGGAAATCGCAATATTGTAGAACACAACCACATAAAATCTCGTCCACTACAGGGCATTTTTATCATATTCCGCTTTGTGATAAACGTAGAACGTTGCAATAAAATATCCAAATAATATACATGTCTTCATAGTTGTCTCACCGTGGCAAGGCTGCAAACCCCCCCCCCCCCCCCACTCCCTATAATGCAACAACAAACATCTAAACATCTGCGATTTGGCACATGTATACTCCAGTTCCCTAACGGTTAGTTAATTCTGTTAATTTCAAAAAGTACAGGCGGTTATCCTCTATTCTTGCTAGCTAACGACAGTTTCTCCGGGTCTCCTAGCATATTTTCAATATCGTTGTTGTCGATTTCTATCGATATATAATTCACTTAAGGCTTTCAATGCACAAATCCGGGAAGTAGAAGAAAGACCAGCGTGTGCAAAAAAACACGCTAATTCAGATCTCAAATCATTTCAGTCTCATTTCACTGAACACGCGCATGAATACAGTCTCTCAGCTTCCTTTCTGTAGGTCAAGTCTGAAAACCCCCATTTACCCTAAACTCGGCCAGGGCATAATACATTTTATTCCAAAATTTGCTAATCATCTATTTATTTTTAAAATCTAAACTATTATAACGCTGGGCGATTCTTCATTACTACAAAATGCTTTCGTATATATAACTATCAAGTCTAGACTTCTCTGCAACTACGATTAGAAATACAATGCATGCATACGCCCTACTGCACATAATAAAATAATAATAAATAAAATAAATAAATAAATAATAAATAATAAAAAAAATGAGCTCTATCATGCTACACAACGTGATTCTTACTTTCCGTTATAAAAGCCCTGATTTAGCCACAACTGCAGAGCTTGCAACAAAGCACAAATACTCCAGTTCCCAGAGAGTGCAGCCAGTAGTACAAGGCAGACCCTCCCACCCCCTGCAGACCCCAGCGCTCTGCCCTCACAGTATAATCCCATCAAACAATGGCAGGGCAGCAGACTCGCCTGCCAGGTTCTCATGGCATCCAAAAAACTATCGATCGATCGATCCTGCTGCAGCGGCGGCCATAAGCTTCTCCCTGTCAGCAGCCATCATAGCGAGGGAGAATATTTAGTGAGTCTGAACCTTTGACTCATAATCGGTGCCTATTAATGAAGGAGATTAGAACCCCAATAGCCCTAGTTTCCGCCCTACAGCAAGAGTAACTGAGCATACTTGTACGTGCGCAATAAAATGTATACCTATGCATAAACGATAGGAACACTATGGGCACGTATTTGGAAGCTGTGGAATCAATAGAATTACCGAGATTTAAACATACAGCACATAATTGGTGCCTATGGTGTTACTGAGACTTTCTCTTTTGGCGCTTCATTGATGGCATCGCAGGAAATACCGTACTGAGATTAAACCCTTGACATAGCCTACAGTTGGGAGTTGTAGATCCATAAGAATTAGGATATAGAATATTGATACTTGAATAAATTTGGTAGCTGTAGAGGTTCATACGAATTATTGAGATTCCAAACGTTGACACGCACAAGGCACCAAATCTCGCATGAAATTCGCTGGGAATACGAGCCCTTCTCACCACCAAATCGGTATAAAAAAGTTATATTTGAGAAAAATAACGTTGTCTGAACTAAACACCGTCCATGACGGCGACCCAGGAATATTGTAAGGCGGCGAGATGAGGGCGTTGGAAGTGTCGTCCTGAAGCTCGATGTAACAAAAAGTGAAGTGCTTCTTGTGGTCACCTGAGGGTAGCTGTGAGGGACGTTGGAGGGGAGGCACCAACTGGTCAAAAGAGTGAGCGATTCTCGAGGTAAATATCGTTAGAATAATATCGAAGGAAAATCTTGCCAAAGAAACGCTGAAAAAAATATATGGGGAAGAATTTTAGGAAATACTGAGCCGCTTTTGGGAAATTATACAGGTAGCTATTTTCCAATGAATGATTTCGTAGGGCGGGCACGCACTTGCGTAAAAGTTGCACCGCCAAACAATTCTATTATACATCCGATGACGCTAAAGCCATAAACCGACTAGCCCATAGCCATACCGCTACTAAATTTATATATATATAAATACCAGTCGTTTTTCAAGTTTACACACTTCGGTAAATGGTAATCAAGCTTTGAGTATATCTACTTCCTGTATCTGAGTTAGGTACTTGAAGCTTGTAACCGTGTATAGTTTTAGTGTGACATTCAAGTGCTGTAATTGTACCTACTGGCAGCAATGTGACCCCCAAAGTGAAAAAGTTGAGCGAGAGGGCAATACTTGCGCTAGTGTGCACCCGCCATAAGCCATGCACATATTGAGGGAAAATAGCAAAAAGGTTAAAAACTTCCCATGGGAAATAGCAAGAAGGTCAAAAACTTCCCATGGGAAATATGAAGTGTCGGCTTATCGTAATGACATAAAACAATAGAAAATATCAACATGACAATAAATATCGAGCAAGGGAATACGGAGGTAAAATATACGAGGAAAATATCAAGCGAGGGAATAAGGCGGCAGCCTGACACATGTAGCAACACTTAAGTAAACAAGGCGATGAACTTCCCCAGTTGCAAACATACTTTAGCAGAAAATAAATACTTGTTAGTCCGACCCGCAGCAGGAGAAATGTACTTCGTTAAGAGGAAGCTGAGCAAGTAGCGTCACCGTAGTGGTTGCTTTGGAAAAAAGTAGCATTAACCATTTAGTTTTACTTACAAGTTATCTTCTAAACCCAAATTTTAGCCAGGTAATCAGGGGAACATATCATTATTAAGTTTTCAGGAAGTTATAAGCTACAATTTTTCTAGAAACTGAACGTACAGGGCGGTTTGCAAAAAAAGCCAATATATAAGTAATATAACCCATAATGAAAATAACCAATAGTATACGTTACGTATGTGCATGGTAGAAGACTCTTGTAACACGAACTATACTAGTGTAGCAAAGTAGTACCTATATTGTATTGTACTACTAGAATACCTACGCCGTAGGAATTCAGTAACTACATAGATACTAAAGGTAGCCTATATAAGTAATCTAGCTGTAAATGAATGTGGCTAGATATGAATGAAACTTCAGTTACAGACGAAACTAGAAAAAACTAGAGCACTTTGAGAGCGCATATACCTTCGCCAAGCGAGGCAACGGTAGCAAAAAATTCAAATTGGCTCTGAAACCATAGTTTTCTTTGTATAAACTCCAAAATCTAATCATTTGTGTCTTTTGATAGTAATAACAGCTTGTACAATTTTCTTGAAGACCCGTTCACAACTTTTTGAGTTATACTGCTAACAAACGTTATGACAAACATGAGTCAAACATACAAACGAACAAACCGATCTGCGCCAAAATTAAATCATTTATGTCTTTTAACATTACTAACAACCCCCATAAATTTTATAAAGATCCATTCATTATTTTTTGAGTTGTGCTAACAAGCATAAAACTAAAAACAGTGGCAAACGAACGAACGAACAAACTGATCATTACCAAAATTGGTCATTTACTCTTTGTTATATACCTAACAACTCGTATTAATTTCATCAAAATCCATCCATAACTTTTTGAGTTATGGCATTGAGAAAAATAACTGGGGACAAACATACAAACGGATGGGCATATCTTCACCAATAGTTAATCATCTGTTCCTCCTAACATACCAAACAATCCCTGTAAATTTCGTCCAAATCGGTTCAGAACTGTTTGAGTTATCTTGGTGACAGACAGACAGACAAACACGACGAAAACATAACCTCCATGGTGGAGGTAATAATAGTCAACATAAATGTAATTGCACCAAGAATAGCAGGGAATAGACGCAACTTCTAGATAACATGATGTAGTAATATATCAACAAGCTGTAGCAAGATAACTAGCAACTAGTAGCACCCAGGTAAGAACTACGGTATCGTTAACCAATGTGTCACATGACAATTGTAGGTATCCAGGCCTATACAGTAGATGTATCATGATAGTAACTAAATTCGTCATAAAAGTAATTAGATGTATCATGATAACTAGTTAACGATAGTAGCAGCAGATGAATCATAAAAAGGTGGGTAACGATACCTACAGGCGTCATTAAAGTAACCAGATTCATCGAGAACAGTTCGACTATAACTACCAATAAAAACCAACTGACGGACCGATACCAAAGCGGTAAAGGCACCCTTAGTTTAGTGCCACCGGCCACAGTAATAACAAGAACTGGTACCAGGTATAACGAGGCCAGCAAATCAGTGCACATTGAAGCGATTGCAAGGATTGCGTAACACACAAGGAAGACGAGAGAGAAAGCGAAAGCTTTGCAGGAGACACAGCCATATAGTAGCCCGCAGCGGGTGTAGAGTTTCAAGACTCTGTAGACGCTCAACATTCCTGCAGACAATGGAACGCCATCGACTGCAATTGGACCTGAGGGGGAGAGGAGTGTTGACAAATCACAACGGTGGGTTGCCGTGCTCTTTGCTTATCATCACGATGTGAGGGTGAATGGATGCGTAACTATCTTGCGGGTTATAGAGAGTAACGAGGAACGTGTAATATTGATATTGTCTTTATCGCCAATTCGGTAGCTTTGTCAAGCAGTTTTAATACTTAAAGTTCATTACCGATGACTATTTTGAGCATGAAACGGTCTGTACGCTTACGGAGAAAATAAGGAAAAGAATAATGGCAGATAAGGAGAAAAAGACGGAAGGCAAAAAGTAGGATAGAGTAAATATAGGCGCTGGTGAACAATATTTTTTCTTTCTTTACTCTGGCGTTGATTTCCGATCTGTTTAATCCAGTGAAATTTCTCTGCTCCCAACAGCTCCCAACGGCTAGTCAATGTTTGTCGGAAACACGGGACTCGCAAAATAGCAAACCCACAACTTGCAGCAAAGCACAACATCAATGACAGAGGTATCATTGAGAGGCACTGAACAAGTATTGGTAACAGACGTTGCTGCTGATGGAGCGCGGACACACGAGAAAAGCAGTCGCACTGTCGCCAGTACAGCACAGCATTCGTTTCGACTCCCGATGCTGTAGAGTGTAGACTATAGTACTTTTGCTTGCTATTTAACCCTTTACCGAGCATGCGACCGTATATAATACTTAATTCCATCACGCTATTCCTACGACAGCGTTTTTCAGCCGCTTGATTACAGGTTGAGCGTATCAGACCAATTTGTAGGTAAGACAGGCTACATGTAAGCATCAAATAGGGGTCATATTAATGCTTAATTTGGCCTCCACTGTGAACAGCTTTTCACCAGAAAGACAGGCACCAGCTAGCGTCCCACCATTGAGTAAGTTTAAAAAAATATCACCTAGGCTCGTTTCTGATTCTGGAGGTCAGCGAGTATTTAGTGTTTCTTCAGCTGGAAAGGAGAAAACTAGAGGCCAATTTTAACCATGATCCTCATAGATTTTTTTTTCTGATATTCGCCATCTTGAAAAGTTTCTTTGCAGATCATTTTAAGCATGCCTGTCATGAAGATGTTGCATTTTTTTTATTCGTTCGCTTCTCCTGAGAATGAGTGATTTTCGTTCCACTAGAGCTTCTTAAATTTACAGAGTTAGCTAGGTTAACGACTTATTACTGACTTTTCATTTTTTCGAATTCGGGATCACAGTGACAGGCGTAGAGACAGTGGTGAAACAAATTGTAATAAATTCATATACAATATAGCACATGGTCATGGCAATTGGTGCCAATAATTCGCTAATGTAGCTCTTAAGGTATACAATAGGTAGTAAAGATAAGCAGAGTAAAACAGGAGACCGGCAGTCGCACACGGTCTCCGATTCGGACTACCCGCAATCATGCAAACAAATGAGGTTCCTTTCAATTTTAACCCGTCTACATCAATTTTTACCATAGGCCTACAGATAGTTTCCCTCGGACATGGAACTCCCTATTGGCTCAATCTCTGATCATAGTTGGAATATGACTGGCTATGAGTTGAAAGCTAGGTCCGCCCATCAGATATCGTAATTTGATTGATTGTCTCCAAGTAACCATGGTAGCATCCTTGGATTGACATTCATTGGCGTTTTGAGCACGTAAAGTATAACGCGGTGAAATAAACACGCAATACCAGGCCACCGACTAATAAACAATCCGATTGTAGAGGAATATATGGTTCGCATACAGGTTCTCTCGCGATACTTAGGTAAGAATGTCACGTCGGCAAACGTTGGAAAAAGTTGAGCAGCTTGTAAGAGGTAAAAAATAGTACAGGTGACATGAATTGTATTCTAATCATGACCGCATGCCACTGTTTTCTGGACTTATGCATCCAAATTTAATTAAAAAACATTTGGAAACTGCGTGGTTGCTCTAGCAATCTTTGAATAAATGCGGAGTATTATGTAGGATCATGATCAGGATTACGACAGGCCTTCATGAGAGCCGAGAGCGGACGTCCACTTCTGGGACGGTTTCTGCTAGTGACAAAATCCTTGAATCTGTTGACAGTGTCGACAACAGCGGATTGCACCAAATTTAGCTGCTTAATTATTCTAGACTACGACACTCTCACGATGACACTAAAGAATGGCTTGGTGTACTCATTTCCTTAACTTTGCAGCAAATTACACACTAACAACCTGTCTGTAAATGAGGTACTATACAGACAGCCATTAACTACTCAGTGGGTTCAAATTAACAGTGACTTTATCTTCAAAAAGAGTCCGAGGAGTTTCGCCCCACCCTGTCTCACAAACTAGCCAAGAGGCAGAAAACTACAGCAAACTAGGAAAACGGCATTAATTATTACGAATCTGGCAAACAGCATCAAATTTATGCATGCAAAGCTGTCAAAGGGTATAAACTACTACAAGCTCATCAAAGGGAACAAACTATTGCAAAGATCTGACACTTATGACCAGTATGACATCGACAAGCAGGAGTGGCGGTGAATGAGGCAACAAGCAGCGTCCTGTTAAACATTTGAGCCGTTCAATCGAGCCAGCGGCGCTGCTGCCGCCCGCATGCTCGGCGCTGCTTCAACATCCTGTGTACCAATGAACACTACACCATCTACACCCGGTGTAGCAGACCACAGTACACCCCGGACTATACATTATAAGGGGTATATTCTGTCGTAAGGGTGGTAGTCTTGCATAGGCCATTATTACATCCCGGGGGTTCCTTAGGTCTCGGCCAATTTTCACCCCCGGGTACAGTCTGAGCCAGGTTATTATGCAACCCCGGGTACAGTCTGGGCCAGGCTATTTGACACCCCCGGGTACAGTCTGGGCCAGGTTATTATACACCCCGGGTACAGTCTGGGCCAGGCTATTTGACACCCCCGGGTATAGTCTGGGCCAGGTTATTATACACCCCCGGGTACAGTCTGGGCCAGGTTATTATACACCCCCGGGTACAGTCTGGGCCAGGTTATTATACACCCCAGGGTACAGTCTGGGCCAGGCTATTTGACACCCCCGGGTATAGTCTGGGCCAGGTTATTTTACACCCCCGGGTACAGTCTGGGCCAGGTTATTATACACCCCCGGGTAGTCTGGGCCAGGCTATTTGACACCCCCGGGTATAGTCTGGGCCAGGTTATTATACACCCCCGGGTACAGTCTGGGCCAGGTTATTATACAACCCCGGGTACAGTCTGGGCCAGGCTATTTGACACCCCCGGTTAGGGCTAAGCCAGGCTCTTTTACAGTCCCAGGTACAGTCTGGGCCAAGCCATTTTCACGCCCGCCTCCCCCCCCCCCCTCCCAGCAGAGTCTGAGTCACGTCACTCTTACACCACCTGACATACCCTACACCCAAGATATTCTGACAAAGAGCTAATTAGGCACAAGGCAGAGGATGCCAAGTGTTTTGAGAGCATCGTCAATTATATTCACACCCTTGAGAAAATAAATTCGTCATTCCACTACATTTCCGATAATTTTTATTACTTAAGTACCAAGCACTCAGAACATGACGGCGAATAATTTGCACTGTCAACCACTCTAGTGTTCACGCTCGCGCCCCCGAGCCTATCTCTGATGAATTCATTTAATCAGTTTGTTGGATTTCTGCACCAAAAGATATCGCAAGACGTGAGTATATGCTCAATGTCGCTTCGAAAAGACCTTGTCATCTTCCTTCCTATCCTGCAAAAAAAAAAAATAAATAAAAAAAGAAAATAGCAATCAATTGATCAAATTGTTAAGAACTACCTATTCAGTAAAATCATGAGCTCTACGTTACGGTACTATATCAGTGAAAAGCATAAAATGTTAATAATGATTTGTATATGGATCGCCTCGAAATGCGACAGAACGAACATATATGTACAGATAAGCAGATAAATATTCTTTTTCTATATATAAACATATATACCTACTGATAACGAGATTGTACTGAACGGCTTTTAAAATATAAATAGTTTTAGTGACAAAAAAAAAGAAACAGGTACACAACGACTTTTAGTGAGTACATTAACATTTTGATATGTAATAAATGAAACATTGCTATATACTGTGGGTTTCATTATAAAACTGCATGATACTGATAAAAATAATAGAGATGCAGTGGTTTTTAATATATGCATAAATGGGTATACTGATAAAAGAGATGACACATAACGGTCTTTAGTGAGGGGCTCCGATACAACCCCCCCCCCCCAAAAAAAAAAAAAAAATTTCTTGTGCATGCGTGCATGCGACACGGGAAGATACGACGTTTGTTGTGGAATGAGCTGTCTCCGTGAATGGAGGGGAGCATTAGTAAGCAGATACCTACGTGGCGGTGCCAAGTGTAAACAATTAGACGGGGGTCGTGAGTGTGGTTAACACGCGGTTGTGTATGACAAACTGACAGTAGTTGTGGTAACAGTTTGGCCGGCACTGCATGTGGACAAAGTGTATTGAGAAGTGATAGGTAGGTCTTTATGAGTCAGGTGGTACGACATCTCTCACTGAGTGTTTGCACTGTTCTATACATCTTCTTTCCCATGCGATGAGTTCTTCGTTTCGCTGCAAGTCTCCATGAATTCCTTTTTGTATGTGCGCCATTGCGGAAGTCAGAGAGACTTGATCGTTGAAAATAAAGATAATAGCCAGACAAAAATGGGGTTATTTGTTAGTCAGCGTTTTGAGGAATTCGAGGTTTTAGGTCGCAAAAAGTGCATCACACTAGGTCTATCTGACTCCGTAACACTGATAGCAATAAGTTAAAACACACATTAAAAGAGCGTTGGAAAGTTTCAACACATCGCTGCATAAGTATGAAAACTATAGACTGTACTCAGGTTAAGCACATAGGCTATAAGTAAGGATGCAGAGTATTGAAATCGAAAGTTAGTGCACTGGGCGCAGGCCACCTGCGTATGAATAATGAATGAACCCAGACATTGATAAATATATACCATTGAATACCTAATTCAATCTGTTATTCCATGCGCACAGGGAATTCACTGGTCGATGTACTAGACACAACACATGTAACTAGATCTTTTAAGCCTTATAACTAAAATGTTTCTGGTCGAGTTGGTTGATTAGGTACGTAACTATGGAGTTGCGAAGTTAGAAGGATTCCTGCATGGAGCTGCTTCAGCCATTTAGCTACCAAAATAACGGGGGATTCACAACTTGAAGGACTAGAGACAGACGAACTGATAGCTTTTCCGTGTATGCCTAGTTCACTTTTAGAGGACACAAGCAAGGAGAACAACAGGACTGTGTTGCCGACAAGAGCACACGTACACAGCATGGCCGTGGCACTATAACGGGGTCTCCGCAACAGGCCTTTCGCACCCAGATGCGGGGAACAAACCCACTTGTATGGGAAACTATCGGGCCCACAAATTCATATCACATAGTAAGAATGAGATTATCATATTACCCGTCGAATTAAGAGTCCGCCTCAAAGACTTCTGGCATATGTTGAACCTGATGAGAGTTTGAACCGAGACATTCTGCACGATCAGCTGCAGCGAAGGTCAAGTGGGGCTACCCAGGATTGGGGGCTCATTCGAGACGTAGGTATCTATCTCGACGATCTCGGCTCATTGCACACCGGCTGTTGTAGTCTGCCGTTGTGTTCTGCTATGGATTGTGAGTTTCCGCGGTGACTTGTTTTTTCATTTTATACTAGCCTACTTGAAAGTTCGGGCCAACAGCAAGTGAGGTATCCACAAGAACATTACGGTATTTTGAACAGGGTCGCTTACAAAGTTTGGAATAACATTTAGGAGACGGTTGGACTGACAAGTGTTTGCAGGTGCGCCTTGATCTTAACGGCTCAAAATATAAAAATAACATCAGTTTTCGTACAAATAGCAGCGATAGCACCATTTGAATAAGGACCAAATGATCCTCGAGGGCTATTAGCCTATACGTATAAACATCACCTAAAACGTCGGCTTTTCATAGAAATAAAACCGCTTGAAGGGCGCTCATCTATGGTCACAACATGCGGAAGACATAATACTCTTTCGCTTCTTTCCTTATTGGATTAATTACAATATCGATCACGATATATGCAGCGCACTGATCATTTGCAGGCAAGAACCGAAGGCACCTTAGACAATACTGCACCAAAGCAAGGCAGGGTGGAGTTGACCTGCAACCAAGCCAAAGAATTAACGGCCAAAGGCAGCTGCTATTCTCGGATGTGCAGGAACAGACTGGGCGGTCCTTAGCAGCCGTAAGCCTATGGAGACCTCGGTGAGGTCACGCAGTCGTTACACTGTATACGTATTTATTATTTAATTAACGTAAAATAATTATATAACACAATTGAAGCACTGAAAGTATAGATATGATGATACTTAAGCAAGCATCCTTGTTATATAAGTATGGTGGGAGGCTCGTCGAAATCTGAAGTTATCAGGTTAACTCAATGTATAACGGTCCTCAGCCCACCACATTTTTTCGGAAAAAAAAACTCTTCTGGGACATCAACAAGCAAGCGCTCGCGGAAACCCACAGCCCGAAAAAGCGCAGCACCACAACACTCCTACTAGCACAGAGCCCTTATTTCTGAGCAGACACCCTCCCCCCGTCTGCCGGGAACCAAAGTGTAAACGCGCACCTTACCATCTCTTCAGAACCTTCGGCTACAGCAAGTTGCATGTAGCCGACTGAAGTTATGCACCGTCAGGTTGTAACCTCTGCACCGTTGAAGTTCGAAACCCGTGCAAAGTAAAAAAATAATAATTTAGGTCTGGCGCGGTACACGGCCAGACACACACACACACACACACTCAGGGAGTGCCTGAATAGTCTTGACTGCGTTCTCTACGCTACAGAAACTTGGTATCAGTTTAAATGAGAGGGAGTACAAACGCGCCTAACGATAAAGATAAATTTATTATTGACATGAAACATCTTTTAAGCTATATTAGCAAACAGCCAGAAACTTAACATTATGGTTACGTCGGCAGCTATGAACCGCCCCCTCTAAACAAAGCTGCTTGCAGAATACCGACAGGTTAGAGCGTTATTAATTTGACGAAGAGCTACCGTAGTACTGTGCTGTGTCAATATGTTGCAACTGCTAACTAAAAAAAATCCTTATGTGCATACGATAGACTACAGTCTATTCTTGGCAGCAGATGGCATCATATTTTTCTGTTAGTGAGAGGCACAACAAAATAATTAGGTTTACGCACGTAAACCGTTTTTTCAGATATTTGAAAGCCGAAAAGGTACATATACAGGCCTCTGTATCAACATCTTCACATATATTAAAACTATGGTTCTTACAGGTAAACATCAATATACCGTATTTACTACATCGCAATGTCTTCAAGGCAGCTATCAAAAATCAAGGTAATAAAATAGTACGCATTAAACACAAACTTTATTATATTTAAATTCATTACAGTATAGGCCTATATCTCAAAACAGGGTTAATAGAACAAGAAGATTCTGAAGAATTCGTTCGGCAAACACGGTATATTTTTGTATTGACGATAGAGAACTTTTGCACCTCATACAGATAGGTTGTTCTAATTTACAGTTCAGGGTCCGTTCATACAAAGCGACACCAGACCCCAATTTGCTTCATTTTACACTCCACAACGACAAGCTTGGGGATTTCTTTGGGAATGTCGCCTGCTACCACAACTTCGGTTGGAATTGTTTCGCTGGAATTTTGAGTTCCTTCCTGTCGCTCGGTATCATTATGATTTTTTTATCGTTTCACTGACATTTTTCCGTGTTTCGCCTCACATTATGTTTTGCGTTGTTTCACCGAACTCGGCACTGATGTTTCGCTGCAATTTCCGTTATTTCAATTTATGAATTACATGCGTAGTAAGGTAACACTTCTCAGAAGCGCACGGAATTCGCCAGCCACCGCAAGCCCGTTTGATATCCCCAATTCTTCGTCAGGGAACAAGTCAGCACTTTGAACCTTCTACTACTGGCACTTCCAATGTCTTCACCCACACTCGAACTTGGCCATCCTTTCGAACTCGGCTTTCCAGCTCTTGTGGACGAACTCTCATTTTCTTTTATAGATTAATAGCTAGCATCCTCCACAATGATATCCTTCAAATTTAAATACTCCACCGGGTCTAAATCAATCAAAAAATCATCCCTTAGAAGATCGGCTTTGTTCAGCAGCACCAAAACACTTAGCTAACGCAGGCACGGATGCAGAAGTATGGTGCGCAAGTGTTGAACTGCAGGAAGCATGGCAAGCAAGTCACTAATATCGATGATGAAGATTATTCCTGCAACTTGGCGGTCTTCCGTACACATGTTGTGTACTTCCGTCACCTGTTCATTTAGGTTTCCACGGGAAATAACAACGGAGAAATCAGAAAGGTCAGCAGAACAAGATGATTCGCTGGGAGAATCAAAGCGCACTCGACGTTGGTCATCGCTGCCAGCTGTCAATATACTTCGAAGCGTCTTCTTGCCAGAATTTGGCTAACCGATTAGTAAAATTTTGGGCTCGTCCTTGCCAAATAGACTGAAAACAAACGTTTACAATCGCAAGTACAGGTCATACAGCCTGGCTACGAGGCACAGGAAAAACACGATGACGGTTTGGGCGAAGATCATTGCTGCAGAGACTTGGAGTTCATTGATTGTTTCCGCCACAAACGGGCATTAGTTCAAATGAGAGGTATCCTTGATACCGAATTATCAGGTAGTACTGTATTACCAACTTTGATATTGAAATCTAAGTATTGAAGGTGTCTGAAATACTTTTAGCGACACTAAATATCCGTTCCTTCCCATGGTCTTTGATGAGAATTCAGTAGCATCCATTTGCATTCCAAGTTTATAGAGGCAGACACCTGTACAGCTAAATCGTACTACAACGTTGCTTATTATTGGTATTAGTAGTAGTATTAGTAGTAGTAAAACAAGTGCAGCAATGAAAGATATAAAAGAAAGGAAAATATATTCTGCAGTATTAGTATATCTGTAGAACTTCGAGCATTCGACTCGTCATGAATCATCAACACCGACAAAATTACAAACAAACGCAAACATCATGTATTTTCTCGTATGGGTGCAGTGCCCAACAAACTATGGGGATGTAACACCCTCAGGTACTCATTCTTATAGGTAGGTAACATTCTCTCTTTTCATTACATTTCTAAAATACCCAACTGGCGTAAGAAGCAAAATTGATTTAGATTTTTGCAACTGTAAAGAGTAGTCAATGGTGAAAATCTTTCATCCCAAACAACACGAACTAGAGGCGAAATCAATAGCCAACATTTCAAACCCGAAGTAAAATTTGGATACAGAAATGGCTCACAACAATTACTCGTAAGTAGAAATGGTCAAAAAAGAAAAAGATTCTCTGAAGAGTATCTGACAATGAATACCCAGTGGCTATTTCGTTTGTTTAACAACATTTAAAGAATTTCGCAGCTCAGCAGAGCTCAACAAGAACTGATCAACAATTCGTACGTATCGGTACAGGAAATTACAAACAATCCGAACCTCAATGAAAATCCGGAGAGTTACGGCAAAGAATTCGTATCCCCAACAAGACCATATAGGCCTTAGCTACAAAAAATAGCAACAGTAAATTGCATCCGAAGTAAAATCCACAAGAAATAACCAACAATTGGCGTTCATGCTGGGTGGTGTTGTGCCTTGTGATTTGGCGCATAGTCGCAGAGTTGGTGGGGTCTGTTTTTTGTATAAAATCTATAACTGCCCAGTCATCCACTGTCTGAGTTTCTTCCTGATCCATTTGTTCGGGTGAGGTATACTCGGCGCACAGGTGCTCTTCAGGAGTTTGCCTTAGAATCATTACGATGCCGTACGGGCCAGTATTTCCATTCGTTTTTTCCATCGTGTGTGGATGTTTGGAATGGTCTTGACGGCTCTGTCATTGCTGGTGCAGATATTGGCAGCTTTAAACGATCTGTACACAGAGCTATTCTGTGATCTTCTTTTTTTTCATTCTTTTGTTTTCTTCACGCTGGGCTGGTTGCGTGGGGGTTTGTTAACATCATGGAGTTTCTCCGCTCCTACGTCGCCAGTCTGGTGTGATTTAATAATAATAAAACAAGACGATACAGGATTTAAGCAACAATACCTACGCATCGGCAGCAAAACTCCACAAGAAATGGCCAACAATTCGCACCTCCAACTAAACCCGACAAGAAATGAGCAACATTTCGTATTCGTTACAACTCCCGACAAGAAAGAGAGCAGTCGCCGGACAGGACGACACCCAGCCGACAGCTTGCGAGAATGAGAGCATTCGAAGTTCCCACCCAGTGTCTCTCTTTAGCTCCTCTCCGTCTCTCTCTCTCTTTCTCTCTCGGTTCCTCTCAATGTCCTGATCAATACAGGGGCTAGCAAAGCGTGGTGTAACCTCCCCGGGACCTCACCAGCCCCGACCCAACCCCCTCTCGGGTTCCAGCAGTTCCCCCCACTGCTCAAAATAGAGGAGATTGTGCAAGCGAGGCGCCTGTTGAGGAGGCAAGGATGGAAGAAAGGCTTCACTTCGAAGGCCACGGGAGCCTGAATTTAAGGAAGGCACTTCGCTTCTTCGCAAGAAACGGAGACTTTCTGCCTTAGCGATGGCGCTTTGGTGAGGGGAAATGGAGCTAATTGGATTAAATGAGATTTTTTCCCGAAAAAATAATCTAAAAAGCCTTGAGAAGTGACTTCTTGGAAGAAATGTGAATGAAACCGAATTGTGGACGCTTGCTTTAAAAAATATCCAACTGGACTTAGGAAAAAACGGGTTCACGCACGGGTAAATAGTTATGCCTACATTACCGCACTGGCTTTTGGAATAGACTTCTCCAAAGAAAATGAACAAAACTGAATTGAAGAACACTGCTTTCAAGAAAGTGCAGCTAAACGTTGAAAAAAAAAATCGCTGTGATAGACCTAATTAAACGGCGATTAAAAAATACTATAAACGAGAACTTGAAAGGAAGGACTGCTTGAAAAGAAGGTTTTGTTTCTGAATTAGTTTATATGTACTGCATGGGACACCAGGCAAACAGGAAGAGGGCCTTGTTTTATTCTAAAAATATAAATCTTATGTATTATGTAGGGATTCTTCCGATCTTAAATGAGCCCGCCTGAATTGTGGACGATTTCTATCGTAAAAAAAAAAAAGACAAGAATGTTCCTGTCTTAGAAAGGGAGTTCATCCAAAAGTATGTACGTATGTAAAGGAGCTACCTAGGCTATATACAATGTAAAGTCTATATATATAAATATATATAAAGTATATTCGCTTTTGCAAACGGTACAGTGCGTGTGTCTCTTTGCAAAACCTCCATGCGTACCTTCTCATCTAAAGTGCATGACTTAGGTACATCATGCACCCGCACGTCAAGTTTCAGCTCCCAACTTCATATTGAGCGCTCTATACAGTACCTATGCTATATAGTAACTACATACATTTCAATGCGTGCTCTTCTATAGTATATGAATACGTTCTACACTCGAATATATCTACGTACTATGCGTATTCAGTGCCTATTCTCTTTAGTAGCTACATAAATTACATGTACTCGTCTATATTCATTTCATCGTAAAACGTAAGTGTTCAAAAAGATGCTAAAATTAAGGGGTTCTCGATATCAGGAGTACTAGCGCAAAAGTATTCAATACCACTCTAGCTTATATCATATAGTTATAGAGATACCTATTATAGCACTTTATTCGGCCTGAATCTCAATTTGAGTTATTGACGTGTTGATATGAAAACATTTCAGCCAATCACGAACGTACATGTGTGTGTGTCGTAATCCACCCACTTGAACCGGTAACGTCTCTTGTGAACACTAAAGCAACAGGTAGTGTCATTTTCGATTTCGAAATGGTTAATGGAAAGTTATCTAATGACCTTCGGAAATGCATTGTGCGGCGTGTAGCTATACAGAAGAAGAAACGGATACAAGAATATATCCCAAGCTTTGAAAGTTAATCTAAACACGTACGGGAGGCACTATCGTCTCTCAAGACAATTTGTGTGCGTGTTTGTGTACGCAGATCGTGTGTGCGTGAGCGGCGTTCACGGTGGTGCGTCGCGCTGCCCGCTGTATCGCTGATGAAGTTGGGTTAGGTTAGCTTAGGTAATGTTAGGTAACGTTAGATAAGGTTAGGTAACGTTAGGTAAGGTTAGGTAAGGTTAAAAGGTTAGGTAAGGAGGTTAGGTTAGGAAAGGGTAGGTTAGGTTAGGCTAGGTCAGGTTTGCCTAGGTAGTGTTTATTTACGAGAACGCAAAATTGTCGCGTACGGGAGCGTTGTCAGAGAGTGGAGGAAGACTGAATCTGTCACCAATGCGCCCAGGAGCGACCGTCCAAAGAAGATCCACTGGTGCAATAGAAAGGTTGGTGATCAGAAGGGTAAAAGAAAACCCATTTGTGGCTCGTAGCGAGATAAGAGGAAATTTTTAAAATGCTGAAGCATCTGTCAGCAAAGACACCATCAGTCGAGCTCTTAAACTCCTTTTAATGAAAAAGAAATATGTTTCTAATGGTTTGAAATTTACTAACGAGTAGCTACCTATCTAGAGAAGCCAGACACATTTTGAGATTTCGCTGTGCGGTTTGATGAAACGAAAAGAGCAATTTTCGGACACAACACTGGAAGACATGTTTGGAGGAAAGATGGAGAAGCCCGTGCTTGTAGCAACACTAAATAAATATCTCAACAGTTAAATTTGGAGGGGGTAGTGTTATGGCTTGCATGGGGATGCTTCTCTTCATGTGGAACTGGGGAAATGAAGATCATTGAAGGAAAAATGAATGGCATCATGTACAGCGATATTCCCAATGTAAAGCTTTTCAAGTCTGTTATTCCTTCCATTATGAGGGTGATAGAATTTTTCACTAAGACAACGACCCAAAGCACACGTCAGAATTGACACAAAAATGGTTCGATGACAAAAAAAAAATTAATGTTGCATATAATGTCCCAGCCAGTCATCTGACCTAAGCCCGAACGAGAATTTGTGAAAAATTCTTAACATCAGTGTCCAGCAAAGGAATCCCCAACACATCAAAGATTTTAATGCTTTCTGCGTTGAAGAAAACAAGGTCCCGAATTACACCTGAAACATCTCAGAAGCTCACCTGCAGCTATGCGAACAGGTTTAATGCTGTAAAACATACAGGAAATGTGCGACTAGATCCAAATGTATGTACTGAAATACTTTTGCTTCGCCACAGTTAATTATTTTTTCAATAAATAATTAGAGAGGCAATAATAATTATCATCCATTTGAGAACTTACCATTTACGGCGAAATGAATAAGTCAAGTCCATTTGAGCTGCTTTATGGATTAGAATTCAAGATTTTCACAAATTCGCTGTATTGGACACTTTTGCGCGTCAATGTATAGTCGCCTGTGAGTACAAAAGAACACAGAGCACTCGCTTATAATTAAGAACTTATGGCGTGCAGTCGCGATTGTACATGAGTTTCAACGAGTAGCTACTTGTCCATGATACATGATTATCTTAAGACTACAGTACCGACATAAATTACACGGTGTACTCACCTACAGTGAAGCAGAGAAGCCAGAGCCGCAGCAGAGCTCCAGCAGCGAAGGCGCGCCCAGCTATGCACCGAACTGCACTCATTGTAGCAAAATTTCACCACAACTTTTCACTATAACAGAACACTTAAGAACAGAACAGACTTGCTCTAGTTTCCGATCCGCTCACGGAAAATGACAAGCACACACAGGGAAGGAAAAGGGTAATTCGGTCGTATTCTAAACCTATAGCATATTTTTCTCACGCTATTTCCCAACCAAATAAGGTGGAGTGTCAATGCACGCTCGTGTATTCAACCAACACAGCTGGAAATAAAGAAGAAAAAACTTAATTGATGTACAAATGCATAGGTCTACGGTACCGGTATATATAAACATATACACACACAAAACAATTAGAAAGCAACGCCTACCCAAGAAAAGCAGATGAATTAAACAGCATAAATACAAGATAACTAGGTAACCACTATTTCAAACCTACAGCGCCTCAATAAAAAAAATACATTTTCTCTAGGTAGAGCATTAAAAGTAGATGTTTAAAAATTTATGAAGTAGGCTCGTAAGAGTGTAGCGTACTGTATTTTATACGCCCTACGTTATAAAAAAGAATGTTCCATGCGTAAAAAATCGCCGCATCATGGGAATGAGTATAAAATAGACGGTGATAAAACTACTACCAATAAGTCTCAACAAAATGACTCCCACACCGAAAGCTACCGTACTCACATTTTCTTCACAAAGTAACACGAGTCTAAGCCACAGCAAATACAGTACTAGAAAATGTCAACAGCTAAAAATTTATTCCTACAGCAAGTGTACAGTACATCCGATGGCTACCCGCACATCACAATAAACAACCATTACTGTATTAAGTAGAGAATAATGCTAACGAAAGGTTGGAGTCTACTCTGCTTGGGGCACAATCTTAATTAGCGTAATCCTTGGACTCCTGAAATTAAATTAGCTTTTGACACCTTTATCATAGGCACTTTCACTGTGGCTTATAGTGCATACGGTTACGCACTGTACTTTTGCGAAACACAATTTTAGACAGTGTCGTCGACCGGTGGAAGAGGGATGAAGGCATAAAAAGGGGAGGTGAAACTGCAAAAAAAAAAAANAAAAAAAAAAAAAAAAAAAAAAAAAAAAAAAAAAAAAAAAAAAAAAAAAAAAAACAGAAAAGTAAGCTTCACAATATAGACTTAAGGACTGACACCTTGTTTTGTTGGCCAAATTGACGGCTATAAATAAATACAACCCCATTATTCTACGAGCTCATTCATTTTTTGTTTATACGATCAGCTCGGCACCTTTAGGACCTCTCAACAAAACGAGAACAAGAGTGAGAGCTCCCCACCGCGAAAACAACGAATCATCAGATAGGCTGTGATTTCACGTATGGCATTGTTTTGGTAACATGGGGGTACACTCTTATATATCTCGCTCTATGAACTTTCGACCAGAGCACTCCCAACCGGCTGGATCGAGGATTAATTTATAGTATTTGTTTCTTCAACTCAGTATGGAGATGACCAGGTATACAGCAATTTTTGTTTTCTTGACTTAGTAGAACACTGCTTTTGGCTAACATCACATGAATTCGTCAAGTTAAGACAGTTGAATGCACTACACCCAGTGAGTTGACTACGTACGCATTTTTTTTTTTTTTCTCGTCATTCACTATGGAGGCAGCCATCACTACAATAAACGTTAAATGGCAATTCAGCGCAGTCTCTATTTCAGCATGTTTCTTAATTTCAAGGGTCTTGCTTTCAGTAGTTTTCCTTTCCTCTTTTTCCCACGTCTCTGTTTGATGAGTTCCGCTCTGTACCGTACAACATATCAGACAGTCAATATTGACTTGCCATAATCGCACAAGAATATATACTAGCCTCTGGCGTACCTACACTTAGCCTACGTACAAAAAAGTGTCTTTAGCATTATACAAGTGAGAAACCCTTAACGGAGTTGGTAGATTCACGGATCACAATTCTCACAGCTAAATATAAGCCACAGATTCGGGAAGCATAATTCTTATATATCACTAAAATGTAAACTGTAAATTCTCAAACAAATTTTAGAGAAGATCATTGACAATAAACAGATAATGAATCATATGTGTCTATGCATATGTACCAAGTGCCCTTAGGAATACAGCAAAATGAGAAGCCATTTATAATTTTGCATATCCATAGAAACAACTTCTTATCCATGGAAACAACTTTTCATCGCTAGAAGAAAAAGAAGAAAAGAAATCGGAAGAGGCTCCCTTCCGTGGCCCCCATAAGTAAGGGTCTCATGGGATGAGTCGCCCAGCACCACTCCGAGTGAATGGCGAAGTATAAAGAATCTACCTAAACTTAGAAGCTAATCTTATCAACATAATCTGCGGCTAGATTCAACACCCTCGGCGATAAAGTCACTCATGAAACCCTGGGGGCGTGGGGCCCAAGATATTCTGACATGGATAGGGTTCGCTAGATCATTCACTTGGTTATGGGGAAGAATTTAATGACAGGCTCTACAACAGTTACAGATTCATGGTGTTAGTAGGCTACACAACCTATATGTACCTCCACCAAGGAGGTTATGTTTTTGTCGTGTTTGTTATTCTTTTAGTTTGTTTGTCTATGACCAAGATAACTCAAAAAGTTATGGACGAATCTTTGCGAAATTTACAGGGATTGTAAGGCATGTTAAAGGTAACAGATCATCAAGCTATATTAACTTAGATCCGTTCGATCGTTTGTTTGTCTGGATATTTTTCCTTAGTGTCGACCTACTATAACGAAAAAGTTATGAACGGATTTTTATGAAATTTACATGAGTTGTTAGGTGTAGCACGAAGAGTGAATGACCAAACTGTTGTGATGATCTGTTTGTTTGTTCGTTCGATTGTTTGTCTCTGTGTTTAATTTCATGCTTATTAGAAAAATAACTCAAAAAGTTATGAACGGATCTTTATGAAATTTACAGGAATTGTTAATAATATGAAAAGACATAGAGAAATTATTAAATTATGGTGATGATCGGTTGGTCTTTTTGTGTGACAAATTTTGGCAGAACGTTACTCGCAGCATAACTCAAAAAGTTACTAACGGATTTTCAAGAAAATTGCAGAAGCTGTTATTATTGTTAAAAGGAACGAACGATTAGATTTTAGTGTTGATACTATGTACGGTAAGTCATTACTTCAGAACCAACTTGAATTTTTCGTTACGTTGCCTAGCTTGGCGGAGGCATGCGCTCTCGGAGTGCTGGAGTCTATAGAATAACGAGCATTTGGGAACTCGGATATGAATATACATGTAGCTATATATCACCGATTAATAGTTCCTATCGCACTTATAAATAGCCAGGAAAGCAGCTCACATTCTGACCATGTTCTTGAGTTCGTAAATACAGTAGGTGGTTCGTGTGATTGAACCAGAGACGTTAGGCTATGCAATGGCATAGCGAGCCGTTACTGCAAAGCGTCTTAAACCACGGACGTTACGAGTAACGGAAAGTTGTACGAACACAGGGGCATGCTCACGAGAGCTCCTTTCTGGAGCTCCTACTCCACAGGCACCGATTTGCCCAAGTGGAGAGCATCTCCACGGTTGGACCTACATGCGAAGAACATGGCCTGGATATCTTGAAGATGACGCTCTAAGCTGTAATCGTAAGCTAAACAAGACGTAAATATGTTGAAAATTATCGGTTTTGGTGCTATACTTGTCTTGTAAATATTTCCTTAGGTGTTGTTATGCATATGAGTGAAGCAAAATCGCCCAGTTGGCTAGTAAAATTTGTGCATATCGAAGCAAGCGAAGTTTGTATGAATACCAACCCCTTAGGAAAGCCTAATTCTCAGACACGCTCACGCATGATACGAGTATGTGTCGTTCAGTACACTGACGTTCAGACAACTTTTGCTTTTATAACAAGTTGCAAACGAAGAGTGTCGCATGAAAACCCCTAAACGGGACGCTTTTTCTTTCATTTCTGAAGCTTGTGAGTTGAGTAACAATTCTTGTTGAGTTACGAATCGCTCAAATTTAATGAATCACCACCGTATAAAAATTGAATGAGCACACCCATATTCTAGAGCTCGCTATTGACAAGGGTAGCGTTTGCGAATCAAACTGGATTAAACCCGACGTAACTCTTCGAGATACTGGAGTACAGCCAACAGCTTCGTTGAAACTGGAGAAACCGGAGCACATTTTGAAGGTAAATCCCTGGAAGGTGACGCACTGAATACTGCAAACCGCGCTTCTTGAAAAACGTAAACTGCGTTTTCCCTACCAGACGTACGATGCTACAACTTCAATATTTCATGATCAGTCTGGAAGTATTGGATAACAAAAGAGTTGGTTTGGGTTACAAACGGAGCTGCGGAGTCGGCAGCAGATTGTCCCACTCCGACTCCAGGGGTAAGCAGGTGTACGATTCCAGCTCCGTGCACAGGTTGCACACAATTAACCACCCTCCAAAACGAAACTCCAGCCAAAACGGGCAAATTACTAATATTATTCCTACTCCAAAAAACAAAACAAAGCTCGTGTTTTTCTCCTACCTATGGATGCTACATCCAAAATATTTAGGGCACAGCACCCTGGATGCTCGGATTATGCACACAAAACATATCTCCGACTCCGATTCTTGGTATCCTTGTCAGAATGCTATGGAGGTAGTTTGGCTATAGCCTATGGGTATCATTAGCCAAAGCTGTGTATGTTATACTTGCATTTTTTATAAGCGAAGATCTTATAAAAATGAAACTAAAGTCCAAGCAGAAACCCACGGCCCGAATCACAACACAACATCACGCGACAACACTCGGATATGCGCTGAGCCCTCAGCCCCGAACAGACACTGCTCTCCACGCATGATGTTCGGACACACACCAAACAGTCGCCAATAAAGCCTCACTTTCGCCTTGATACAGCCAGCTATACCGTATATAAAAAAATTATTCGCAATATGCATAACATTTTGTAAGACAAAAAGCAATCTAATGGCAACGTTATAACCTGAAAGTGCACCTACAGTGACAAACAACAGTTTTTAATCTATTCGAAGAGCAACGATAAATATTTTGATTGCTTCACACTTCATTTTACTGATTCCTGACGTTGTCACTAACACGATATATGTAGGTCCCTACGGCTTGAAAATAGAACTGATCGATAACTCGGAACGCAGGTACCTACCGGTACGGAAGGTACTACTACAGTAGCCTATATTATAAGGAACTCTACTCACTGCCGAACGACTGATATCTCTATAAGGCGGTTTTGTCACAGTTGTGGAGTCGGTCGGATAAAATCCCATTCTTGGGTTTTACTAATTTCTGACTCAGACTCTTTGGGCGCCAAAAATGCCCCACGAGACTTTTTTTCTATCAAAACAGACTTATTTTCACCAACTCCGCGTGCTAGCTCTAGCCAAATTCCGACTCCGACTGCAATCCTGGAGTGTAGTACACACGCAGCGCATAAGTGTGCACTCAGTATCCGGCACAAAAGAAACAGATACGGTAGCCTACCATTACTTGTGACGAAATCAATTTGTTTAGAAAACACGCCAACTCCGTAGCGCAATATTAAAAATCGTTTTCATGAACTAAAACTCTGCGAAGTGCGTAACCCAATTTTGATACCACATGCTAGAAATTTTATATATAGGCCTGGTGACGCTGAGAATCCGCTCAGTCACTAGTCAGACAGGCTTCGAATAGCATAACTAGGTAGCGCCAATCCTACGACAATTTATTGTCGATGTTAAGCCTTAACGGCAGGAAGTTGCTTGCCGGGTAGCACTATCGTCGTTCACGACGATTTTGCGTTCAAGTAAGCTTTCCTGCGCGCGCCACCACTAAAATAAACACTACCTAGGCTAACCTAACCTTACCTAACCTAACCTCGTTACCCAACTTTTTAACCTAACGGTACCTAACCTATCCCAACCTAACCTTACCTAATGATACCTAACGTTACCTAACCTAACTTAATCAGCGATACAGCGAGCAGCGCGGCGCACCAACTTGCACGCCGCTCACACGCACACGATCTGCGTACACAAACACGCACACAAATCGTCGCGAACGACGATAGCGCGGCCGGGTATTGCGGGGCACAGGAGCACCATTTTCAATTTGAAGAAGTCTTCCCTCGGCCAACGGACCAAAAACTGGTGTATCGTTGGAACAGAAGTATTTGAAACGTAAAGAAAAGCAGACACTTGGAGGCTTAGGGTTAAGAGTGGAAAGCATCAGGCACTCGGGTTGCAGAGTTTGACAGAGCGACTGTCGAGATATGGAGCAATCCTAAGTTTATAATTAAAATAATCAAAATAGGTACCAATACTAAATGAAATGAAACAAAATCATAACACTAATAATACGGGTAGATAATCTGAAGGCCAGCACAAACGACAGTCTGTTGAACATGTTTTTTTTAGCTAATCTTGATGTGTGCGAGTAAAGACAACTGTGAGTCTACTGAAAGATCTGTAAAAATGTTTACCGTCAAGTTAGTTGCATAAGCAGGTCAATGTGTCATCCCGAAAATTTTACGATATTGATGACTCATTTAGGTACAAGCAATGTCAGCAGTAAGGCTTCGAACGTATCTTTCAAAGTTCGAGCAAACTAAAACTCAAGAGAGCTCAGCACTAGCCTACCTATTTGATTGTTTAAGCGACTCAAAAACACATTTGGACGATAAATAAACTGCGATAACACGCTAAAAACTGCTGTGCTATCCATCCTTAATTGTGCGTTAGCCTAACCTCACATGCAGACAATCTCAAATGCCTGTTTTTTTTTTTTCGTATCTCACAGAGTGGGCTAAGTACTTATAGCTTAAAATTAGTACGGTATAATTAAATTATCATTATCATCGTATCCTTGCGATGGGGCAGTGATATTTAAGGCTAAAATCTCACTGTGAAGCATTGTCCACTTCGCTTTATATGAGCGTTCAACTAAGACTGAAATAAGACGTAGCAACAAAATTCTTTGCCGCAACTTTTTACAGACGAGCATGCCAATACAGTGGAACCCCGTTTTCCCGGACAGCACGGGGTGAGGCCGTTCCGTGAAACTGAAATTTCCGGGAAAACGAGAAAATTTCAATTCCCGGAAAAACCCCGTTTTTCCGGACGTATGTCCGGCAAATTGAAACTATTTCCGGGATATTTTATGCCAGAAAAACCCCCGTTNTTTCCGGTATTCCGGCTTGGTTTCAGTTTCCCGGAACGTTCCGGGAATACCCCGGAAAAGTGAAAAAAGTCCGGGAAAACAAGAAGTCCGGGAAACCGGGTTCCGGGAAAACGGGGTTCCACTGTATAGCCTAGGTATATGTATGTAGGCTATGTTATACATACGTACATAACTATATAGATACTACGTCTTCGACCACTGTTGAACCGGCAAAAGAATTGAAAAAGTGAAGTATTTTATCGTCCAAATATGATGCAACACAGATGGTGTAACTATATCTGCGGAACCTAACTAGCCTAGCCTATGTACTAGCTGACGCTCGAAAGCTACCGGTAAAATTGAGTTTCCCGCTAGCCAAAAATTATCGATAAAAGAAATTTTTCAATAGTTTTAGGGAAGAATAACTCACTCAAATTTTCTCCGATTTCAATGAAAGATTTCTAGAATTAAAGCTAATAACTCGTACACGAGGTAAGCCTACTGAATGGATTAGAATTAGAGAGGTTGCATCAGCTTAAAGTACAACGTTCACAAACACGAGGTAAACGGGAGCAATTGGATTTAATTGAAAAACTCGTATATAGTACGCCCTTGCAGGTTCACTCTAAAATGTGCACATAATAAACTCATACCACGGAATAAATCTGGGAGAAGTCGATAAGAGTGGCAAATTCAATGTCACTACCAGAGTGCCGGATAATACGTGCGCACCAAACCACACAACCTACCACCATCAAAGCTACGCTGCAACTGGAGCGATTTCGCCCGAATTCTCGGAGTTCAAGTCCGCTGCTGTCCGCAATTTTCCGTTGAGGCTGCGCATGAGCGTCCAGCGAGGGATGTGTTATTTATATCGAGGATATTCGTTGTTAGTTCAGGATTTACTACTGTGCTTGCAGTGCTTTACCCACGAGTGCAGAGCAGAACAGAGTGCCCAGCGGTCATGGAACATGTGAATTGACAGATTACGGTGTGAGTAGCGCACGAAATTATGTTTATATATATTTATAGACTAGTGTTTATACATCAGACACGTGCTGGTAAGGTAGCCGCTGTCTATCCTGAATGAAATATACTAATACTAACATTTGTCTCCTATGGGCACAAGCAAATCTAATCTAATATAATTATCATGAATGTCAATATGATAATTATGATACCTCTTTTGACACATTAATATCTTTCGTAAACAGCCTTTTATTTTGACAATGCCTAGGACGAGTATCTTCTAGCAGCACGTACTTCATATACTTAAATTATTACTGTAGTTAGTCACGGCTCTGAGGTCTCAAACCTGAAGCTGTTAGGCAATGTGCCGCGCAAGCCAAAACGTAGGGAACTAGAGCACTCTGAGAGTCTGAGTAACGAAAAATCCAAATTAGTTCTGAAACCATGATTTCCGTTGTAGCAGCCCGAAAATCTAATCATCTGGGCCTTTCGAATGTAATAACAGCTTCGATCTGTAATTTTCTTGAAGATCCATTTAAGAAAATCCGTAATGTTGCTGACAAACATTTGTCAAACACACAAACGGACCAACCAAGTATCACAAAAATTTGATCATCTATGTCTTTAAACATTTTAAACAATACTTGTAATTTTCATCAAGATTTGTTCATCAATAATCAATATACAGAATTGTTATACACGGCTTATAAGCACGTGGTATTGCAAATGGCACGCACAGTATCAGGATACATCTTACATGAATTTCAAACTAATTATTACACCTTAACATCAGTGACATTTATTTTAATGCATCCTATATGAATTTCAAATTTCTTACTACATCCGACCATACCTCCGCCAAGCAAGGCAACGTTAATGAAAAATAAAAATTGGTTCTGGAATTAGGATTTCTTCTTTGACATCACCACAATTTGGTTATTTGTGCCTCATGATAACAGCCTCTGTATTTTTCTTGAAGATCCGTTTATAACTTTCTGAGTTATGTTCTGACAAACATTATGAAAAACATTAGCCAAACCCAAAAACGGACAAATCGTTCATCACTAAAATTCGGTCGTTTGTGTCTTCTACCATTTCTAGCAATGGCAGAAAATTTCATGAAGATCTAGTGGTAACTTTTTGAGTTATACATTGAACAAGCATTTTGACAAACGTTAGTCAAACACGCAAACAGATCAACCGGTCATCACGAAAATGTGATTATTTACATGTTTTAACATTGGTAACAATTCCTGTACGTTCTATAAAGATTCGTTCTTAACTTTTTGAGTTATTTTGTTTACAAACATAAAATCACACTCAGAGACAAATAGGCAAAGGAACCAACAGATAATCAGAAAAATTGTTTATTTTCCCTTTGTGATATACCTACCTAATAACTCATGAAATCTTCATAAAAATTAATCCATAACTGTTTGAGTTACGGAGTTAAGAAAAAAAGGCAGAAAAACAGGTATGTTAGGAGGAACAGATGATTACCTTTTGTTGAAGATCCGTGCATTCGTCTGTTTGTTTGTTAGTTTTTTTTTTTTCTTCTGCCTCATTTTTCTGTTACCATAACTCAAAAAGTTATGGACGGATTTTTATGAAAGTTGCATGAGTTGCTAGGTATATTATGCAGAGTATATGACCGACTTTTTGTGATGATCTGTCCGTTCGCTTGCTTGTTTGTTTGTTTGCGTTGTATTTAATTTTAAACTTGTTAGCACAATAAATAAGAAAGTTATGAATGGATCTTTATGAAATTTACAGGAACTATTGATAAGGTTAGAAGGCATAATTGATTCAATTTTGCTGATAATCGGTTAGACCGTTTGTGTGTTTGATTAATATTTCTCAGAATGTTTGTAAGCAGCATATCTCAGAAAGTTATAAACGGATCTTCAGGAAAATTGCAGAAACTTTTTATGCTGTTGAAGGCACAAATGATTAGATTTTGGTGTTGCTACCAATTTCAATTTTTCATAACCATGCCTTGCTTGGCGAAGCTATGCGCTCTCAAAATTCTCTATAGTTATTTTGATTGATTAAGAAGTGCAGCAGTTACGCTACATTAAGGGCTTGTTTCACTGGGAACTACAATTCATCAATAAAGGCTAAAGTTGTCAGAAACTTCGTAGAGAATCCGTTCTTTGGCGCTGTCACTCTGAATCGTGTTGCTGTTGAAAAGCGACGAGATAGCTGTGAGGGGGCTGAAAATTCCATATTACGGAGCAAGATTGAGTTTCTGGAAATCTGAAGGGTAACTTTTTTAAGGCTCAATACCTGAAACTCAAGTGAACTGGTCGAAGCCAGCGCACCTGCGTGAAGTTTTTAACAAGTTGAGCCTCGAATGCCCAACTCAAACATACCCTAAGTCCCCTTTGATCCGGGATTTGAAAAACAAATTGTGCAGAATATGACAGCGTATATTGTGCAACATAACACTGCGTTGTGAACAACAGCTGTAGTCAGGGGTAACTTCAAGAAGATTCCAGCACCTCCGCAAGTAGCGAACTTCAGCTGGGAGGGGAAACAATTATTTTTTCTGGAAGCAAGACACCATCGATCGGTGCGGCTGGCTGTCCCAGGGCCCCACGCTTGCTCAGACGGGCCCGGTCGTATACATGGGCCTCGCCCTGTCGGGCCCAGACTTGTTGCTACTGTTGCTGAGGCTTACAGTCGGTCTTTGGGGATATATGGGGGATTGGTGCCGTCATTTGTAGTGCTGGTGCTGTTATTTCTAACCTACATGTTGTTATTTGTAATCTTGGTGCTGTTGTTTGTGGTCTTGGTGCTATTTTTGTAGTACTGGGTGCTGTTATTTGTAGTGCTGATGATGTTTTTTGTAGTCTTAGCGCAGTTATATGTTGTCTTGGTTATTTGTAGCCTTGGAGCTGTTATTTGTAGTCTTGGTGCTGTTACCCCATAGGAAATTCATAAGCATTTATAGGCCGTCTACGAGCAAATAGTGAGCGGTACCGGACAACATCGGATAAATGCCTGTAAATTTCCGATTCGGATATTTGCAGTCCTGGTGCTGTTATTTGTAGTTTGGCGTTGCTAAGTACAAATTCAGAAGGTAATCAACGAAGGGGGGACGAGGCGCTGATTTTTTTCCTGCATATAGAAGACATTTTTTCCGCTTGCCGTGTTCCTTTTGACGGAACTGATTCTCTATCTTGACGGCCTCGGTTGATTTCACTTCAAAGAAAAATTTTCGATCTACTAAAGGCTGGTTGGATATCATGGATACGCGGCGGGTAATTCATTTAAATAACTGAGTCTTGCTACAATCTAAAAATAATTTTTTTTCCGCATGTAATCCATGGTGGAAGACGATTATGCACCTAACATGAACTGAAAGAGAGAGCACTTATCTCTTATCAAAATTTGAGACGGCTGTTGGACTATATCCTTCAGAAGCATATTAGTGACAAGGGTAAATAGTGAATGAAGACGGGTCGTCACAAATTCTTCACTGTCATTCTCGACAGCACGGGCACTCCAGTTAATAATAATGCTGATATTAGTATCAGTACTAGTGCTGTTATTTACAATATTGGAAATATCAACATTGATCTTGGTGCTGTTATTCACGCGTACGTTAAAGAACTTTGAGAGCGCATACCTCCGCCAAGCAAGGCAATGTTACCGAAAAAAATATTATCATCACCAAAATTTTGTTATTTATGCCTCTTAGCTGTAATGACAGTAGCTGTAAGTTTCTTGAAGATCCGTCCGGAGCTTCTTGTGTTATGCTCTGACAGACATTTTGACAAACATTGGTCAAACACACAAACGAAGAAATCGATCATCACCAAAATTTGGTCATTTGTGTCTTTTAACATTTGTAACAATTCCTGGAAAATTGCTTTAAGATCTGTTCATAACATTTTGAGTTATGTTATTATTTAGCAGAAAAAGAAGCTTACTGACAAAAAAAAACGAACCAACATATAAACATAAAAATTTTGTTAGTTGCTTCTAGCATCATATCCAACAATACTTGCAAATTTCATTAAGATCCGTTCAAAACAATCGGAGTTATGCTACCAAGAAAAATGACGTAGAGAAACAAACAAGCGGTTGAATTGGCCTTCACCAAAAGTTAATCATCATTTTCTCCTTACATACCAAATAATCCTTGTAAATTTCGTAAAAATCCATCGATCACTTTTGGAGTTATCTTGGTGACAGACCCGCAGAATGACTGACAAACAAACAGATAAGCTCGATGAAAACGTAACCTCCTAGGCTGAGGTTATAATGGTGCTATTAACATCAGTCTTCGTGCCGTTATTTGCAATAATCGTGCTCTTCATTGCAGTCTTTATTTAATTTATTTAATTTGATAGCCCATCTGCTGTGACGCTGAGATAGCAGTGGCAGCCGCGGCCCACCATGGGAGTGCTATCTCCTATACAGCACCTTATTAACGGGAAAAAATTAATTGCATGCGCGCCTTTTCATAAGTCACACTATACCATTTGCCTTTACCTACGAGAATCGTAAGGGAACACAACAATCTAAGTAACCCTATATTATCAGTAGTGTAAATAATATAGTTCATAATATTAATAACTGAAGAAGCACTCTGAGAGTGCATAACTTCGCCAAGCAAGGCAATGTTAACGAAAAAATTCGAATTAGTCCTGAAACCAGGATGTTTATTTATTTATATTTTTTTTTTTTTCATCAACAAAAGTTGGTCATTATTGCCTCTTCGCATTCCTAAAAGCTCCTGTATAATTCTCTTCAAGATCCGTTCGTAATTTTTTGAGTTATGTTGCCAATACAAAGTAGGCAGACAAACAAACAAACGGTTGGCCGAGCGGTTCTTTACGTCATGTTAATCATCAGATCTGTTCCGCCTAACAAACATTTAACAGTCCTTAAATATTTTTTGGTAACTATCCGTCCGTAACTTTTCGTGTTCTCTTGGTGTCAAGCAACCAGAATAACAAGCAAATCAGACAAAACACAGCCTCATTGCCGGATATAATAGTATTATTTTCCTATACGATTTCACAGCGCACTCACAAAAACGGGAATATCCAAGCCGGAATAGAGTTACGGCTGCCGTTACCAAGCACAGCGGTAACCATGGTTAACGCTGCACCTACTCCACAATTCCCCTGTTACGAAGCTGATATATTGACGTACGCGTATATAAGTCTGTGTCCACGTAAGAAACGGAGAGTATACCCAGTTGTAGTGCACTAGTAGGTGCCTGTAATATCGTGGCTCAGGGCGCGAACATGCGGGGTGTGTTCAATATGTAGCTATACGCTGAAGCGTTTTGGCCTTGGTGTATTTTAAGCTTTATATGCTGAATGACTGTTGTGACGACTATATTTAGTTAGGAGACTGAGGGGACGCTCGATTGGGCACCGAAACTAAGCCTTTGAGGTTTAACTTGTTCAAAACTTGAGACTGAAGGTTTGGCTTTACAACTATTAGTTGTGTTGCAAGTGTTAGAAACAAACCGATTACGTTCGAGCTGCTGAAAACTCCATTTTACGGTGCATGAATTGAATTTTTTGAAGCCTCAGGGGTACCCGATTAGGACTCCAAGCCTGTAACTCGATTAATTCAGCGTGACGAAGCCAGCGCGCCTGCCGGAAGTTCCGTAGAAGTCAAGCCTCCAAGGCTTAATTTTAACGCCCATTCAAACGAGCCTGGTTTTTTACTCTGAAGTCTTAAGTGTGTCAAGTGAGAGCATGTTGGTTGCGTTAATATGAGTGCTCTCATTATACATATTTGTGTGCACAGAAACTAAACAATGGTTTTGTGAACTAAATATCACTTGTTGAATATAATTGGATTAGAAGTCAGGTTTCTATTATCAGAAAATACGAGTATACACAGGATGGAATTAGCGGGTTTGGGTTCTACGTGCCGCTAACAGTTTTTTTTTTCTGTTTACGAAACAGTGAACGTTCTTTATTGGAGTTGGAATTCTTCATGCGTAAAGACATTAAATAATGTTTTTAAAAACCAATAAAAATACTTTTTTATGAAGAACAAGTTCTTTCAACCCTGAAAATTAAAATGTTTATAGGTGAAGGATTTCAGTTCCATAAATTACATTCATAAGATAAAATGTTTTTTTTTTGTGTACAAAATGCGGTGTGCAACTCGAGTAAAAAACAGAATAGAAATGTGTGTGTGTAAGTGTAGGTGTGTGTGTGTCACTTTTGCATAGTATTTGGATACCAACAGTGAATATCTTGTGGTTGAGTCAATAGGCACTCAATTCTTTCACTACCTTCTAACGTGGGAGCTGGCTGTCTAGTGACGGTGGCATGTGAACGTGTACATTTCCTGTACTATACCGGCGCAGCTCCTAGTGGTAATAACCACTAATGGCCGTGAAGTGTAACCTGTCCTGACAAAAGTCAAGGAGAGTGACCGCTAGTAACAGTTCACATGTACCTTACCCCACTGAAACTATATGATAGTTACAGCAATAGTCAGCACTATAGTCTGACCATTTTATCAAGGTAGTTCGGTCGGGATCACATTCCTCTAGAGCGGTGCCAATTCTATAGGTACTTCTGAGATTTCTCTATATACAGGTCAGGAAGCAATGAGCGTAACGGGAGGACTCACGAGAAATTAGCTTAAAAAAATGACGTGATCGTCGACGAATCTATGGTTGAGCAGCCTAGGAGTATTTTAACTAATTTCACCAAAAAAATAGTCTTAAATTGCGAAATTCATCTCTAGCGTATAAATAAATCAAGAGAATATATACTAATTAGTAATTATCTACAGAAAATTGCAGTGCATACTGGTGGAAACTTTCACAGCACTATCACCGAGTTTGGTCCCTTCTGGCGACCTGATTTAACTTCTTTTTCTTAGGTGAAGCATTGTTTACACTTCATATTCAGTTCACAGTGTTCTTCAGAGAACATTATATTTCTTACGAACAAATATAAGCACCATTATAGCCAATTCTGTGCGTGAGAGAAACCACAGTAACAGTTAGCCTATTGCTCGAACTTTCTGTACTTGGCGACAACATTTTACGGTATTTTGCAGCTCAAGTAGCTGGCCAGTCATGAGCGGGAGATTGAATGAAATAAATCGAAAAAATAAGGTGATATGTTCAAGAAAAAAAAAAAACATACGAAGGCTTGAGGTCCCACAATCAAATACTTCGACTCGTCGATGTGATGTAAATTTGCTACGTGCTGTCACAGCTAACTTTTATTTTAGTCCTCTTGAGTCCTCCCGTTAATTTCTTTTCTTCCTCCTGATACGGGTAGTGCATGAGCGCCTGGGCGGGTCTAAGATATGGGCCGAACAAATTTTTAGATATACCCATAGAATCTGTAACGCTACAAGGATTATGAGACAAACAGGTTAACCCAGGGGGCCGAGATAAGCTGTAGTGCATCGTGACGTCATAAAAACTTAGTACATCTATCAGTAGCTATTTTGCATTGTTTCTCAATCATTTCATTGGGCCTCCCGAATGTCCTACATATCCTGCGATCTTTATAGTTACACAAAAACATACATCAAGGCATCTACGAACTTTTTTGCTCTCTGGAGGATAAAATTTTATTATTATTTAGGTTATTTTTTCCGTAACAGGCACACACCCGATCAGAGAGTTTCAGTAAAATGTTTGACTAAGCTGCGCCGTCGCACATGCGTCGTTTACATAATTATTACCCGCCTTTCCTCGTCGTGAAAACTACAGTATCATTGGAAATATAATGAATTTAACATTCGCCAGTTACAACAACATCATTCCGTAAGGCAGTTTAAGTATGGGGAATACAGCTAGGTAATTTTTTTTACAAGTTAACGCGAGTCGGACGCCACCCTACTGCTATACTGATGTAACGCGCGCACGTATAGCAGCTGATGTTTTTTTTTCTAAATTTACAGAGCAATTGCCTGGCTTCTGTGTATTACATATACAGTAGACGTTTGCTTTGATATTACTTCACCGGAAGGAAAGTAAATTGTTTCTTTGGTAATTTATTGTTTTTCTTAGAAATCTCGTTTAAAAGTTTTTTTATCTCGGCCTTCAATCGCTCGCATCTAAGCGATTTTTTGTTGCAGCGGTTTGAAACTGTAGAGGATAGCAGATCAATGGTAAAAGACGAAAATAAATAGAAATCATTGCGGTATTTACTTATATATATACACCAATCTTTAGAATGCCATATTACTCTCGATAGAATTCACTTGAATGCATTTTGAAGACGCTAAACTTGACTCTAAAAGTGCTTCTGACACATGCGGACATTTGATGATTGAATTGATTTGTTCTTTTTGAAGCCTTTTAACCAACGTTCTTTCTAAATCTTATCCTTCAGAGAGCTAAAAAAGTTTGTAGCTACCTTGATACACGTTTTTGTGCAACTATAAAGATTGTAGGACCTGTAGGACACTCTGGAGGCCGAAATAAAATGATGAAGAAACAATGCAAAATAGCTACTGATAAACGTACTAAGTTTTTATGACGTCACGAGCCTATTTCCTATGATGCACTACAGCTTGGCTCCGCCCCCTGGGTTAACATGTTAGTCTCATATTCCTTGGTAACACTATAATGGAATTTGACTACGACCGCATGCCTTGATTATAAACAATGTGCCTTGTATTTTTGTATTTTTGGACTCTATATTGAGCATGTAAAGTTATTTTCGCAGTACTACCAAAACAGTCCCTCCAGAGGAAATGCTCACTGATGTCGTCGTATCATTTTTACACACTAGTGAATGATTTAAGCCGGGGTTCGATCATAGTTAAACGTGCGATTGTACAGTGTGGCCTCGGCACAACAGCATATATTTTGATTATAATTAGAATGCTAACACATTTTCGTATCAACTACAGCGTCGTAAAAACGAGACTGAGTAGGCGACAATGTGGTGCGTGTGTGTCTGTGTTTCCGCATTTTGCACTACACAGCGATGCCTGTCCGGGGGGCTGAAGCTTTATTGCATGTCAGTATGTTGTCGTCTAACGTTGTACAGTGCTAAGAGTTACTTATTGTTCACGATGACTCTTGTTTGTAATGCAAAGACACTGAATGTCAGTATATTTTAGTGTAAAAACTATAAATAGCAGCCTAAAATATTGGATATATCATATACTCTATGTATATTCGAAATAGTAACTAGAAGTTTCAAACACGAAGGATATCATGCATATAAAACTTTGTACAAAGATACCTGAGATACCCAGTCGGAAATTATGGTTGTCATTATAGTAGAATATAGTAGTGTATGAGAGATTAAAGTCGATTATGGATGATGAAACAGTATGGTAGATATGTCAACCATAACATACCGTTGAT